>JAGXCT010034646.1:12691-64279 GCA_022495035.1 Philopotamus ludificatus
CCCATGCCCTCAGTGAGTGAGAGCCTTGTGGCTGGCAAATGATGATGATGATATAAAGTTATAATGCAATCTTGATAATTTTTGCATAATAATACCGTCGTTTTTCAGCATTTATGGACCATAGCCGAACAGGAAGCTGGAGTACTGCACGAATTACAATTAATGAAGGATTTCTTTTTGCTCGGCAGAGGCGAGTTGTTCTTAGAATGGTTGAGATTAGCGACACCAATATTGAATTCTCAATCTACCGCTACGGCCACGAGAGGTATTTTATTAACTTCTATATATTCTGTATTAAACATTTAACAAATCGTATTAAACTATTTTTATTTAGATATAAATCACGCCTTTCACACGGCAGCACGAGCCGTTTTTCTCGGAAATAGCGAAGACATTGAAAAATTCAAATTTATAATACCCTTTCAAAAGGATAGTGGATCAGGTAGCTATGTTTCAAATACGTTGTTCGGCATTTCGGACGGCTGGTCGACAGTGACGTTAAAATATAACGTAAAATGGCCACTACATTTACTTTTTACGTCTGAAGTTTTACAATATTATAATGAAATGTTTCGATTTTTATTACGATTAAAAAAAACGCAACACGATCTGCATTTAATGTGGTATACGTTCAAACAGACTAAGAGTTACGGGTAAGTCGATCGAATAATTAATCATAATTCCGTTTAATAATCGACAATATTTTTCAGTGGATCGTTATGGCAGTTGCATAACAAATTAATGTTCTTGATGGATAATCTTCAGCATTATCTTCAATCGGACGTACTCGATAGTAATTATTCAAAGCTTAGGAACGAGGCTCAAAAAATACAAGATTTTGAATTGTTAAAGACGGCGCATCATACGTTTTTAATCGATATTTTGAGTCAAGCTTTTCTATTAATGACGCCTAACGATGTAATTATCTGAATTAATCTCGCATCATATAAATCCATTATTTAATTAATTGAAAATATTTTTTAGAATGCCGAAAATCAGGACGAACATATTTATCATGTGGATTATAATTTAAATCCGGTCATGTCGAATATAATGGAAGTCCTCGAGCTGTGCGATGCGGTGTGCTCTATATCGAGCGAAGCGAGCGATCGTGACGATGAGGAACGACTCGTCGCTGGATACACTCTCAGGTATAAACTAAAAGTATAAATAATAATCCCGTATTTTATTATTTATAAATATATTGTTACAGATTCAATATCCTGGTCGGAAAATTATTGCAATTATTAGTTGCTTTAAGATTGCAACCGTGCGGTACACATCTCGCACATTTGTTGATGAGATTAGACTTTAACAGATGGTTCAGTAGCACGGCACATCTAACTCAATCCGTCAGCTGCATGTTATAATTATATTTATTAATATAATAAAAAATTTAATTTATAATTTATTTATTTGCGAAAAAAGTAGTATTATTTATTTCATCACAATACCTTTTAATCTCGAGTATTTTAACCCTTTACTGCCGAGATGGTGTTCGTTGGTGCTGTTGTTACAGTACGCCTGAATGTTCCATAAAACTGGGTATCGCAATGTGGCAAAGAGAAATAAAGTCTAAGCATTTCTGCCGATCCTTTTTTAAAATGAAGTGACGAGAAATAGATACTGTGTGATAACAGAAAACGTAAAACAATGATTATCATCAAATCAAAAAGCTGAAATACAGTTTCATTATTTGATTAATTGAAATTGTTTGATTCGTGTTTGGTGTGTTTATTAACTCCTATGGTCACACCAGTGTGACAACTGTCAATCCATCGCACCCATTGTGTACATGCGCTGGAAGCTTTGTGTAGAAGTTATTTGGATAAGAATGTGTTCATTGGATTCATCGGAATATCTAAAACCCACAAGTCATCATTATTGAAAAGGTATGGAAGGATTCGTGACTCGGAGCATGGCGAGCCTTTACTCTCGCCGGTGGATGAAATGTAAACACAGTTATAACGTTATCGACACATTTATTACATAATAATATTAGATGGACAGACAGCTTCTCAGTTAATAAAGATAGGCACGTGACCGTGTGACTCCTGGTACGCTCTATGTTGGCGACCTCTGGCAATGACGGCACTCAAGGCGGTCTAGTGTCCAGAATATCGATAAAGAGGTACCCTTCCTGATTGATCCTCGACGAGGCACTGACTGAGGGCTCGACGAAACCGGCTGTGGGCTCGACGTGGCATGCCAGGCTGCGGTCTCAAATCAGGGATGCTGAGGTGGAGTCTGCGGACGGTTGGCTGTGCTATTAGATGGATGTTAATAAGATTGATGTAAGAGTGATAACACAGGAGCGTGTTCACGCTGCAACTGCAGGAGGAAGATTGTGCGGGGGAAGCGTGGTGCATTTCCAGGGATGTCGTGTGATGTTGCCAGGGCGCAACATGGTGTTAATAAAAACAAGTTGGAACATTATCACAGGCAAAACAGCCCTATTGTCCCTGGCCTTATTCAACACCTTTCTCCATTTTATCAAGTCTTCAGCTACATTGCTCCATCTTGCGGTAAGCTTCAATGATACAGCATCCCGCTGTAAACAGTCCAACCACCTCAGACACGGCCTTCCTTTCCTCCGGAGACAGGAAGGCTTGTTAACCATAAGCCCTTTCGGTGGCTGCCTGTCCTGCATCCTTGAATTGTCAGTACAGGCCCTCTTTGCTTCAGATACACTAATTTCTGTCCTTGAATACGGCACCTAATATCCGACTCAGAACCCTGCTCTCCAGGATATTCACTTGTCGCTCTTCTTGCTTTGTTAGAGGCCAACTTTCAGATCTGTATGTTAGGACGGGTCTGACGAGGGTCATACAGAGCTTGAAGAACTTGACTTGCTTGACTTACTTGGTCTTGAGAGGAATCACGAAAAATATGAAAAACGGTTCACTATTTTTGCGAATTTATGTCTATATAATATTCATATGATTTTAATTATTATGAGACTCGCCATGAGAGCTGGCAAGTACGAACTGGTCTTTCGTGTTCCAGTAACCCAAATATTAAAAAATAACTAATAAAGCAAAGTAATCTACACGATTTTTTAAAAAAACTTAACTTATAGATTTTTATAAAAAATATTTATAGAATAGTTTACTAATAAAAAATTACTAAAACTTTTTATAGATTGAATTTAATCGTAAATCAAGGAATAAGTGTAAAGATATAAAATAAGAATCCTCATTCGTGTATTATAAAATATAAACAATAAAAAAAATTGTATTTTATTTGAACTCAGATATTTGTATAATTTTTTTATATACACATGGAATTATAAAATAATTTATACTTAATTATACGATCATAAAAATAAACGTCTCATTAATATGCCGATAGATTTACAATTCTTAATTTTAATGTTCTTCCAAGAATTTCGCTATTACTATACATTTAGTCAGGTGACAATTGCAGGGAGACGGATGTGTTTCGTTATATGCATCCAGTAGAGTTAATTCTAACGAGTATCTATAAAAAAATATATATAAGAATTAAATAAACGTCTCTTGATAACAAATGACATATTGACTTAATTTTACATTACCGACGGTTGTTGTCTTCTGATCTCTTCATGGATAATTCCCATGCTAGTGGAGTGCCAATTTCGACATCCTGTTCTTCGGGCAGAACTATTACCGTCTGCTTCCAGTGCGTCGTTATGTCCGCCGGAGACGTACTCAAAATAATTTGCTGCTCGTTAAAGTCCTCGCTCATCACCGGAAACAAGCAATCAAACCAGATACAAATGCCTTGATATCGTCCATTTTTTGTACAACCTTCAATAAAATATTAAATATTAATAAAAAAAAATGTTAAAATATATTATTTGCAACATACCAATGACTACTTTTTCTGTAAAACTATCTAAATCTTTTACGGAAGAATATTTAAGATCAATCCAGCAAAAAACAGTTTTTTCTGCTAACACGTCTTCGTCCTCTATTTTCAATACCTCTGGCTTGTGACTTTTGTATTTTCTCAATGCGGATCCGAACGATTTCATATTCACTCCGTGCACATCATTCCAAGTCTCGTACATAGCAGGAACTCTAATAATAATTAATTAATTAATTATATTGTATTGTATTCGCTATTGTTATGCAATTATTATATCAAATAAGTTAACGAACCCGCACGGTGCTGTATAAATAGTTGCAGATTCCGGAAACATGTGTCCGTCTGGTTTTAAAAATTTATCTCTAGCGTATATCACGGAATCCAACATGCCTTCGTGCAGTAAATAAAAACCCATCCATTCAGATACGATTATATCGACCAGTTCACCATTAGGAAGCGTTACGTCTTCTACTTTGCTATGCAATACCTATAAATTGTTGTTTATAAACATTTCGACGTCTAAATTTGTATACATTTAATCAAAAAATATGCGGAATATTTGAATTTTGCACAGTTGAATAAATCTAAATGTCAACATTGATATTGGTAGCCATTTTAGCATAAGAATATATTTAAAATAAGAAGATGAATGGCTGTCGTTAAGGTATAAAGAATTTTAACCTAAAAACAAGACGGTTATGATTCCTAAGCTTCTGTAATTCCCACAGATCAAAAAATAACATTAAAGTATGACGTTTTGTCAACATTGTGGAGACAAAGACAGAATCGCTGAATGAGCTATATGCAATACTGAAAATTACGTTCCAAAAGAGCTTTGAATACTTCGGAACATAATTAATGTTGACCGATTAAATTCCGCATATATTTTGATCAACTAAAATGTTTTTTAACCTCTATAATGTTTTCAAAATTGTTTTCTTTAACAATATCTTTAGCAACGTTGGCAATATTGCTAGCTTCTACTGCGTACACTTTCTTAGCACCAGCCATTGCGAAAAAAATAGATAAAATACCGGATCCAGCTCCTACGTCCATAACAGTTTTACCGGCAATGTAGTCTTTGTTATTCATTATCGCCGTCTTGTATGTTTCCATACGAGGATCATCTTTCAGCATCAACTGATGGACCTTTAATATTAATACAAATAATTAATTACAATAATATAATATTAACCGATCCGTCACGGCGGCTCGAAACCAACCGCATCGACTGAAGGGGGTATATTTATATTGGAAAATAGACCCCAAGCATTTCATATCAATATCTTGACTTTTTTTAAAAAAATGGATTGTTCTGATAAAAATTGTTATTCATGATATGCAGACTAAGGACACGCCATTGGTAGACCGACCGCAATATTCTCGCAGCACTAGTATACGTTTCACTCACACTTGGCACATCGTACCGTGCGATCGAGAAATAGACCCCATCGGCACGGTTAGGATAATAACGTAATATAAATAATTATAATATGAAATAAAAAAGCAGTGGATTTATTAAATAATTATATATTTACAACTAATATATTACATAATTAAAATTATATATATTGGAATGTTTAAACGATTTTATCATATTTGATGAGATATTAGTACCGATAATAAATCGCATATTTTTTTAATCGATAATTGAAATCAGTTGTTTAGTATTTTCTTTATCAAGGTGTGATTTTTGAAATTTCAACGAAACCATTACCTAAAAATGAATATTGTATGGACTATTCTAAGAAAACAAAGATGAACGAAGAACATATGACGCAAGTGTCTTATAGCGCTCTCTGCTATAGAGTGGTTTTCTATAGTGTGTGCGACAGTCCCGACAATTTATATTTCGTTAATATGAAATACATTGTCGTGTGATATAAAGGTCAATGCCCTATGGTTGACAACGAAATCTAACACAAATGTACGAAAAAAACGAAAAATGTTTGATGTATTGATTTCATTTAATTTACAAAATACAATTAAAACCTAACCTCAAATTTTGTATGAGTGCTTAGTCTTTTATAGCGCGGTTCTTATCCCAGCGCTATAGGAGGGTCGATAGCACACTTCTTTGTTATCAAGACAATGTCTATGAATTAAACTGGGACATTATAAGAAAAAAATTTTTTTGGTCCACTTACATAATGAGATCAATCACATCACCGATTATAATTAATTCTTAAACCATATAATGTATCTCCAGACTTGTTTATGTATATGTTTAACGTAGAGATGTAGATAAATACAATTTATTTAAACGTTTGGCAAGTTAATTGGCAATATAATAAAAGACGAGCGAGCATTTTCGTGCTCGGCTATTTTTTTCTACTTAATTAAAATTAAAGAGATAGATAAGACATGGTCGGATTGCTATAATATACAGGAAAGTGTTTCCTAACAAATTCATCTCTTGCGATTAATGCCATATTTTCGATCATCGGTACATCAATCTTTCGCTTCGGAAAATCCTTTCGTCCTTTAACTTCGGTGACTACGGACGTCTCATCACTCGTCGGCAAAGGATCTTTGTTTAATTTTGCTATATTATGAAGAATAGCGCAGCATAGAATAATATTTTGTTGCGTATGCGATTTACAAGCCAAGAACGTTTGCAAACATCTGAAACGTTTCTTCCATTCTAAGAGGCATTCGCCCGCGTTATACGTCTTCGATAGTGCTTCGTTATAATAATATTCTCCAGTATGCTGCGGCTGTTTTATACATGTCATGATGATGGTCGTTGGATTATATGCGTAATTTCCTAATAATACTCCTTGGATTTCTCCGCAGAGAAATCTTTGATTAATATCGCACGCACTGAATATATTGTTTTCATGAGCGGACCCTTGCCACCTAGACACGATATCAATGATTTCCCCATCCGGTCCGACAATCAACTAAAATTAAAACACGTTATTACTCTCCAGTGCAATATATTTATTTTCATTTGCTAAAATACACATACTTGAATCCGCACCGAATGGTATCCATTTTCATTAATAAATCCTATATTATAATCTTTTATGCCTTTAACTCTGACTCCGACGTGCGTAGATCCAATACACCCGACTACGTCAGGAAATTTACCACGTTCGTAAAACTTCGCTTTATTTTTATCCACTTCGGTTCTGTCCGGGAATTTAATGAATTGATTTTGTAACGCGACAATGAGTTTTGTCACTCTGGTATTGATTCTAGATATCGTAGATTGACTGACGCCACTCATGGTTTTGTTTTGAACGGAACCTAAAAATAATATATCGTTTAATGATACGGTCTTTTTTTATAATTATTCATTGATTATACCTGTTGTTAAATATTTGAGAGTAATTAACAGTTCTATTAGCGGTGGAACGGGCGATCCTCGGTTCGTATGTTTAATTAAACCGTTTTTAATCAATTCCATTATATCGTAAATTGTTTTTTTACTGAATTTATACGAGTTTAAAAAATCGTAATCGTCCATTGTTTCCAAAGGATTTCCGGTGTCTTTTAGACCTCTGTACGGATTTTCTAAATCAATTTTTTTCTTAGGCGGTTCTAATGTCAGACTATCGTCGCTGTACGAGTCTTCTTCGTCATTTGATTCAAAATTTTCATCGCTTGGCTCTTCTTCATCTGATGAATTCTCAGGCTCTGTGTTGTGTTTCGTGTTGGAAGCCGCATTCGATTTTTTATTAGAATTTTTGCGTTGAATCATCTCGTTCAATGAAATATCGCAGACACCCTCCATCATGTCCATACTGTCCATCACATGCATGTATCTTAGATATCTTTCATATCTTGCTAATCTGTCATAGGTGTCCAATCGGTCGCCGTCCATGTTTTAATTTATAAAATGTAAAAAATCTAGAAATTTTGTTTGTTTGCAAACACAAAACAAAATGGCGCCCGCGTCTCGAACTGTCAAACATAGAATGCGATTGCTTCACAGCCTGCAGAGGTGTTTCCTCATTATGTTGGCAACACTGACAGATTTTAATCAGAAAATTACTTATTCCCCTTTAAAATGATGATCGGATAATAATGAGCTGCGAAACACAATATACCTTTCTCTAAATAATATATATTTTTTAGGAATAGAAGTAGTTAAAATAAAAATTGTAATATATTAAAAAAAATATCTAGATTATATATTAATTCTGAAATATTGAGTATTGAGGCGAAAATAAAATATCTTAATAATAAAGACAAATCACATAATGAATAAACCGGTTAAAAATGGTTAAAACTGCTTTTATAAGAAAATAAAACAGGTATAAATATAGGAACGTGTAAATATTATGAAAAACTAAAATAATTAACCGTTTACATTTGTTTTAAGGTAAATTAATTAGGGATTAGAAAGGTATATACTTCTAAGTGATCTTTCTGTCTCAAAATGACTAAAGTAATTGGGGGACATAAAAAATCTCATTGGCTGTCAACGTTAGATTTTTACATCATCAGAAACAGATAAAAGACTGCATAATTAAGATTGTATAATGAACCTATTTAATAAAAGCAAGAATGTTTTAATTGTTTTTATAAAACATCAATGGTTTTCATTACAGTTTTAAGGAACGTTATATTGTCTCGTAAAGTAGATTTACAGAACACATTTCTGATGAGTAAATATTTAGTATTAAGAGGTATATTCTAAATAAAAATTGTTTTAATCTATATTTATATAGTAACGTAATACAAATACGACTTTAAATTGTAGATTTTCAAGATTTAAAATATTCGAAATTGTTCCCGGGTTCCAATATATCTTTTCCCAAACCCAGACCAGGCTCAATATCAGAGATAAATATCTATCGGTCAGTAAAATATTTATTTTATATAATTGAAATTAATATTTATTTAGTGGAATAACATAAATAAAATATTAAGTTACTTATCGGCTTAAGAATACATTCTCAAGTTGGACTTAAAAAACATCAAAGTATCTTATTAGATTACATTTTATGTAAGACTTTTTATTTAATAAGATTTGCACATATAGTCATGTTGAAGATTAAATAAAGTCCTACTAATACAATTTAAAATCCGTATATGAATTCACAAATATACATAAACTCAATATAAACAGTTCAAAATATATAAAACATACTTACTTCTACATCAGAATAACTGCTGATATATTCATCATCAATTTTAACTTCATCAACTTCTAAATTAGGTTCATTTTCAATATTTTCATCATTCATATTGTTTAAATCGTCGTCAACATACACCAATGACATTTTATTATACTGACAAGAATCGTTGGAGGTTAACTTCAAACACCGTTCAAAGCACGAGTATCTGTCAACAGAGGTATATTTTTGGCCTTAACCCGCAAGATTGTGTTCAACTTCTTTGGTCCTAACAGTATAATATAAGTCATTATTATAGCTCGAGGGAACAATCAAACATCGTCTTATCTTGAAATATAAATTATTTTAACTATTGATTATTATTGTTTTAAATTAGCAAAGTATTTTGTATTTTATTGTCATTTATTTTATATTTTTATTATTATTATTTATATTTTAATAAAATTTACAATTTTAAATAATGTTTTTTCACCCAAATATAAAATTGCGCTTTTAATATTATATAAATATATCCAGGAATGTTAAAACTTCAAGTAGAAATATTTTACTTCATTATTTAAAAAAATAAGTACCTAACTTTTAATGCACGATTTTATAATTTACATATTTGTGAAAATGATAAATACCAATATTTACATACGTGTGTAATTGTCAACTGCATTTTCAACAAATTCTTTTCTTATTGACTGATTTTCTGATTGAATAAAATGGAAAAATACTTTTTTTTGCTAGTTATTTATTAAAAAAATTTATTGTGAATGAAAAAAAATGTTTATTTTAGATATAATCTGCATATTCCATATTTAATCAACACTTGTGATATTTCATATTTTGGGTCAAGAAATTAATTAAATTCTGGTATTCAAATGTATTTTTTTTTATGTATCAGATATTTACCCTCCCTTAGATTACCATCACCGTGTCCAGACGTCGATTTTTAACGATTGTTTATTCGGGACGGCGTGCCTGGCTACTGTAAACAAATGTTTGTCCAAGAATTTGTGTGTATTTATGGTGTTTGCACATCCTCACTAGAGGTATACACAGTAACAAGTTAATCACACAAGGCATCGAGGCGGTACTAAGCCCTTATACGTATCCAGGTACTTATAACGTAAACAACTTTAATTATGTTTAAATCTTCTAAATTGATATACTGTCACATCTGGATGGAGAGAACATCAATTTTGTCTTAAAAATCAGTAATTTGCTGAAAATAATTATGACAAGAATGAATTATAAAAGAAAATGGCATCATTTATTTGATACATTCCAATATACAAAAGTGGAGAATTTGATTTTATGCGTAAGAATATTTATAAAATTTTACACGTAGTAGTATCCGGTATATGACGAAGGCTTAATTTAATTCGTTTCGCCGAAGGTTGAGTCAGATAATAGCCGCAACAAGGAAGTATAGCAACGATTTTTAATTAAGAGGGAATGGCGTTAGGCAAATTGCCGCAAAATTTTGATAAAAATAGATGTCAAATATTAGAAAAAGAATACGAGCGGTTCTAATCTCAAATCCATGTAAAATCCGATTAGTTAAGTATTCCTCATACGTAATGATGACGATAGGCTACAAAACTGGATATGGAGTAGTACAGATTTCTTATCTTATCTGGAAACAGTGCTGATCATAAACCAATCCCTGCGATCAATTAAAATAAAAATTAACTACATAAAAATTGAAATATTTTATTACAGAGGTATGGTAGAATGAAATAATTCTAGAATTTATTGATTTTCTATATTCATCTCTTTCCAGATAGAATAAATACGTGTATTTTGGAGTTTTTATCAAAATTTTATCAAAATTTCCGGATTGAAATTTCGCTGCTTTTCACTTTCCATATTTGAAAGGGTCCCGATCAAAAACTACTGCGTAGAATCAATCGAACTTTTTCAATTGACGATAAGCTATGAACTCCTGCTCTTGTTGTATGAAGCAGTACTGAATTTTGAGGCGCAATATTGCAAACCCTCTGAGAGGTCAGATCCTTCTAGAATCATATTGGGGTTAATAGTTCCCATTCTTAATTTTAGGCATGATTCCAGGTTCTCATCAATAATACGACTTCTCAGTTTACTCTTGATAAAGTTAATGCTTGAAAAGGGAAAGAACAGTAAACGCGAGTTTTTTCAACTGATCAAGAGTCACGAATATTATTCCAGGCGTTGAAGATAATCATGTCTTCCATCTCCAGGTCTTTCAAAGCAGACCACTTGTGTTGTGTAGCTCCAATTTGTTCTTCTCCAATATATTTTCAAATCAACCCAAAGACGTCCGAATTTAGAGCTCCATATGTCAATATTTTTTAAATTCAGCAATTTTATTTCAAAGTTATCAATGTCATTGCCAAAAGAAGAAAAATTCAAATCTGTTATCGTAGCATTAAGAGGATGTTTATCGAATGCTAAGGTCGCTCTGCTGTTTTTATATTCCTGAAACTGAAAATATTGCTGAGAAAAGCTTCCCTCATATTTAAAATGGTTGTTTTGAAATAGTGTTTGTCAATAGATGAATATTTTCTTGGCGATGCTTCAGCAGATTCGGAAAGTGACACAATGTTTCCCTTTAAAAACCTTGAGCAAAAAGGGATAATTTGTTTTCGAATGAAATGACTTCTTCTAACATCGAAAAAATTGTGTTTCCTTTCTCTTGTAGTTTATGACGTTTTCAATTCCTTAGAAGGAGACACCAACCTCTACCCTTCAAGAAATGCTTTGATTTCTGGTAATAGGGATTCGAAACGTTTTAAAACGTTCCCTTTTGATAAGTCAGATAAACTCAGAGACCCGGTCCCGCGTTAGTGCGGAAATTTTCGTAAACGGTAAAAACCCGCTCCCGCACTAAAGCGGGTTCACACGAAACATGTTATCTAATACGCTACAAGAGGCTTTCTTTTAAAGTTTTACGACTCGACATAGTTTCATTCATTGCTCTGCATGCCCTTTGTAAAATATATGACATATGTATTTATTTATGGTTAAAACTGTCCTTGAAATAATATATTATTCGGATCTGAAAATCCTTCCAGTAATTTACATTCAACAAAATAACTTTTTTTGAATATTTATGTAGTACAACCCTACATACTACATAAAGATATCTATTTGTTTTTTATCGTCTAAAATACAAAAAATCATCATTTTCACAGATCGAAAATTTTATTTCTTATTTAAATATTCTAATAATCTAATATAAGTATACTATACGTATAATACTTCTCTTTTGGCCAAATTATCTCCAAAAGGAAAAAAGTTAATGAGCATTTTTTACAGAGCCGCGCAATATCGATAAAAAGATACGGGGTTAGGTGTAAATTTCGCCTGAAAACAACGGGTGCTTGAGGCGGCCAGAAGCCACATGTGCTCCGGAGCCACACTTTGCCCACTTTTGACATAGACCGAGTCATAGATAAAGTAAGCAGATTTTCCATCTTTTCCGACATTATGCAAAGGTGACCTGAAGGAATTCGGAATTATGCTCGTTAAGGGCGGCCCTTCCCCACCATTATTTTTAATAATCGGGAGTGCACCGTATTTTTATGAATAAGATTTTTTTTAGTTGAGTAATGATTTGTTTAATTTTTCACCCTTTTGATCTACTGAACATGGCAACCCTGTTTAGTATTTTTTCATGGCGCGTAACTTTGAAGCCGGCTCGAGTGGAGGAGGTAGAGGAGGGGGGGAGCTGTCAGCCGCCACAACAAGCGGGCGCGCTTACAACTCAATCGAGCGGCGGCGCTGGCGCGGTGGGCACGTGCGCATGCGCCGGTCTTCGAGCGCGCCAAACCGTCGCATTTCAAACGCGCGCAGTGTCCGACTGGGACATGCTACGAATTCGAATTAATTTACGTGATACTGTGATAAAATAAAAATAAATGAATAACCAAACATTAACATGTCAGTGTGCGTCCCCCGTTTGTGCATGAATAATCGGCAGGGAAGAGGCGCGGTATGAGAATTTCCAAAGGATTTACGAAAATACGCAATCATAGGTATGATTCATTTCAATTTATTACAATACATTATAGATTAGAAGTCGAGTCGAACGCATAGATAACCCCCGACGATTTATATATATATATAATACTTTCGACGTTATTATCAATACTGTGATAAATGTATAAACGCAATTAATACGCGAACAAAAGTATGGCCGTTCTCGAAATATGTCTATTTATACGCGCTGAATATAGTCTCTCATTGAGTAGAAAGACATAAATGTCTCCCCGTTTTTATTTGAAACGTCTGAACGCTTACGCGCTCGCTTTTGTTTTTTTTTATTATTGTTTTGTTTCGTTGTTATGGCCAAAAAAATTCAAACGCACGAACCGACGCAGAATCCGTCTGCGTTGCATTATAAATCATTGATAGCGTTCAAATCGTACGTCACATTGTTAATACATCAATTATATATTAACGATTATATTTTGCAGACGTCGTAGTGTCTTATCAAGGGCGAGGAGACCACCCCGTATTCAAAAGATATAAAGGTCTTCCTTCGTCGGACGCCTACGCAAGAACTGCATTGTTATTCGGCATCGTCTTGCATTTACATGAATAACATAAATAAAACTCATATTTAGGACGAACTAACGATGATACATACGAGATTTGATCATAAATCAAATACTCGTCGTATAAGTGTCTTTCTTTCTAGCTTTTTATTATCTTTAGCAATGAAAGGAATTCGCAGGGGGTCATATCCGACGAATACAGATGCCGATGCATCACAGCGATGTTGTTTTATTTCCATTTTAGACAGAACATTGCAGTAAGCATCTAGTACGACTACCAATGTTAAGGAAAATTATGACAATCGGATTTAAACAGATCGCAAAACTTAATAAACCCGCACATTATCAATTCTGTATGTATATATTTATCATAAACCACATTTTCAACCGTATATATATATAACTCTACCACATTTTGATAAAAGTAATATTGATCGCGTTCAATGATAACATTATTTAATTAAGAATGATAACGAAATATATTAGTAATATAATCCAATATCCACATTTTCCGCGTGCAATTAAGCCGAATGGTAAATAAATTTGAATATAAATATACATATTTACTATTCGAGAATATAATGTCGGGAGTTTAACGATCCAAACACAACGAAATAATACAACTAGATCGTAAAACGGCAGTTAACTTCAAAAATAAAATTCATGCGTGTAATGAAAATTTATTGTTTTCGAAATTGGTCCACGATAAGATCGGGCGTTTTTATCATAGAATGTCTTTAATTGCGATTATGCGACGGCGACAACCGGTCGCGTGTGTTGCAAATTTCTTGCACCTCCGCGAAAGCTGCAATCGCACCATTGTCCTGCCAACCGACTCGTTTATTGTCCGCTAAATAACGACAGAAAAGTTGATAACATTTAAATCACCGATCGACTAATTGAGTTAATCTCCCGAATGGGACGCTAGTCGGAATATTTCGAGTAGAATTCGGCCCGTCTTCGGCGATAATTTACGGCCGGAGCCGTCGACCATATGCTCAGTAGACAGTCTAGTCTAGACTTTTAGAAATTTACAAGCACTTCAGGTAAATAAATAGACGTTCAGCTTTTATCTCCTAGTAAAAATTCCATAGTTTTGCTATAAAAAGGCTCTCAAATATTTTTTTAAAAAATGCTACATCCGACCGTACAAATTAAGCACTTGACGTTGATGCGGGGGGTTGGTTGTAAATAGATAATTATGATTCATTTAAAAGTATTCGTCCACTTGACGATGTTATCTCAATTGGTTACATTCTATAATAATTAATAAATTTAAAAAAAAAAACGTTATCGATAAATTATATTTAAGTAAAAGATGTCCAACCCTAACGCCGACGAAGGATCAGTAGTCATACACTGCTTTTTTTATCTAGGCCATTAAACTATCACTGAAATTTATGGCCAAGTGCGAACAGTACGCATATGTTAATTTTGGCTTCACAGATTTAAATCGTGCAATCTTAAACATATTGTCACGCCGGCGTGACAACTGCTTATTCACCGCATATGCTAGCGACATATGCTAGAAGCTTTATATAAAAAGAATTTTAATATAAATGTGTTAATTCGATTCATGGGAACATCTAGAACCCATAGGCTTGGTTAGTAAATACCATATATCGCATAACCATTAAAGAATCCATTATCCACATTGATTAAAATTGATTTTGAATTCGCCAGATTTCGCTCTTTCATCATTTATCATTTGCCAGCCACAAGGCTCTCACTCGCTGAGGACATGGGCCTTACCAAACTTCGCATGGTAGTCGAGGCCAAAGGAACCTGAGTTTCAAACGTGACGTGAGGGCTCCCCTTTCGCGTCCATACCGCGGGGACCCGATCCGTCTTGGTATGAGATTTTTTGTAGAGCTTCCCTCTCTTTGGATTGGCATCGGACGTACATCTTCTACCTTGTTGGTATCGGGATTTTACCCTCTCGACTGTGTCCAGGCAAGTAGGAGGGGGTTTGTCTCGGTATAAGAATTCATTATCCTCATTGATTAAAATTGGTTTTGAATTCGCCAGATTTCGCTCTTTATCTCCAATTTTTATTTAATTTCATAAAGCACATTTTAAAGGAAAATTATAGGGATATTGAAATTAGGAACAATAATGTCTAATATCTAAAAAAATATGTTGCAATGTTGTTACGCAATAGTTGCTCTCATATCCATCTAAAATTATGTTCTATCTCTCTAGCTGACACTTGACTGACATTCATTCTTCGAAGCCTTCGGCTTCAATGTCTTAAGGTCTTTCAAAGCGCGCGCCATTGTTTATTCGATTGGCTTCTGGATCTCTTATGATAGAGTTTCGATTCGGTGATGACTCTATGTCGGCTCTATCCGGATGATGTGAAGCTAGTTCAGCCTCTTCGCCTTCATAAATCTGATTATATCGGCACCTTGTCAGGGATGTGTTTATCAAGATCTTGGTATGTCTTCTTTTGTATTTCTAGATATAATGCTGCTTCATTTCTGATGTATTGGTTTCTTACTCATTCGATTCGAAGTACGATCTTGATTGTTATATATTTCATTGGATGGAAATCCCATCTTTTTTGTCTCCTTCTCAAATACTCACTCTCGTGTCTGAGGATCGTGACCATTCTTGATTAGAGATCTCCCGAATCCTCTGGATCTCGCATGGTAACTACTACGATGGAGCCCGTGGCTTTCATCTGTGTTCATTTGTGTTACCAAACGCGACGAGCTTCTCTAAGGTATCGATTCTTCTAGCTAGATGTCCAAAATAGCGAAGAATTCTCTTGAAACATATCGTCAAGAATCTGTCATCTTTCTTGTTACCTATTTTTTAAAGACATAAACATTTGTGGGTTTAGCGGTCCATGGTATTATCAGTAGTATTTTTTTCTTCACAGTCCAAGTTTTTACGTTGTATATAAAAAATGAATGATATCAGACTCAACACCAAACGTTTATATTGTATTTTTATCCTTCACAATTTCCGTTGCTTGTAAGTAGAGATCCGAGATAGAGAAATTCTTCGACCATCTCCAGATATGGATGATTAGCTGTTTGCTTCTATCAATTATCATCTGGATTGCTCATCCCTGTACGGAGAGTATAACGATTTTTTGTCTTTTTAGATATGCCCCTGTTTTTCTAAATTGTCGATAACTTTAACATTGCATTTTTGGCCATTGCATTCTTTACAGCTTCCGTTACTTGTAGGTAGAGATCCGTGATAGTGATATTCTCAAGCGCTCTCCAGATCTGGAAGTGGATAGCTGATTACTCTTTTGAACAGTTCGGCCATTTTTTCTTCGCTGGTGTCTATCAATGTAGTTTGATTGAGCTTTGACTTATATATTTTGCAAAATTCCAGTCGAGCTTTAGAAAATAGGATAATATGACCTTAAATTTACTCAAAAAAATCAGGTCGCACGTTTAACCAGAGCAAAAAAAACAAGACGACGGATGAACAGAAGCGGTCAGTCTGTTGATGTATGAAATCAATCTACCACGGAGATATATGAAATGAAAACGCTATAATTTTATATTAAAATTTTAAAAGATTGAGCATCACTGATCTACGTAATAATTATCCCGATTGAATCTTCAACTGAAGAGGGGGGTAATCAACGTTTTATTTATTATTGAAATAAGCATCCTTAAACATGCATTCGGTGTTTTATAGATTTATAAAATACGTATCCTTCCAATATTTATTTTTATGGTTCTTCTTGTACCGGACATGGAGAGTCCATGTCTTACTTTTATGCCCTCGGCGCATCTCCCTCCGTCTCGCGGCGCGCCACCATCTCTTCATCTCGCTTCGGCGCATTCACTACAGGCCCCTATGCCCTCAGACTTGCAGCTATTGAGTCATTAAAAGAAATTGGAGCCAAAGAAGATGGTTCGCCACGGGGTTTTACCGAGTCGTCGGCTTCGAATGCTGCGATAATCGTCGACCATCGTCAATCTATGAATATTATTTTTCTCGATGCATAGGAATTTTTGGCTCTCGGCCACGCAGATTCGTATGATATATGCATACGTTTCCCCGTTGAATTAAGTCATTCGTGTATTTTTATGTAACCGAAAATATATTGTGTTTCTGGTGCCATTGAACGTGGCCGTAGGCATTGTGTAGGTCGTAAATAAAAGGATGTGTCTGCCTTTCACGGGCCAAAGAGGATTATGATGTGTCCATATGGCGTTGTTGTTGTTGTGTTGTGGACGTTGCTTTTCTGAATCTTCGAAGGGACCCAAGTCAGCATATTTCTAGAAAATATAAAACGATCAAATTAAGACACAAAAAATAGATAAAATATATCATTGCGTTCAGAAGCTGATATATATATATATATTGCGTAATCCTTTTTATTCTTTTTTTTTCATACCTGGGATACGTTATTACCTGAGATACAGATCTCTTGCATCATTGTTAACTATTCAACCATTTCTAATTGTCCGTAATTTACGTTAAGCTCTTCAAAGATGCACATAAAAAATATAAAGGAACCATGGTTCTATTTTATTTCTATCCATCTGCTGATATTTTTTATTATTATTATTATTTTTTTCATATAAAAATCTCAGTTTCCCACATACGTATGCTTCTTCAGCCATGTGTGGGGCCCATAGGGGTCCTATTACTGAGAGAAATGTTGCGATATTCAATAGTGATTTGCCCGTAATTGTTAACACGTGTTCAAACGCTTCGTTTAACATGTGCATCTCTAAAAAAAATATCATTTCACTGACGAAGCAGTTTGCCGAATCAGACAATCGAGCATATGATGTCGTCGCCGAGTTCAATTAAATCAAAGAAGTGACGAATATTATGCAGCGTGCTAATTAAGTACAATTAAAGCCAATTTTTTTGCATCTGAATCAATTGAGATTTCAGTATTGTTATGTATAACTCAAGAAACTGAATTAGATACATGGCTTGCACCTGCTGACGATCTTTACAGTAGCAGGTGCTTCGAAAACCCACACACGTTCTCTAAATTTACAATATTTTATTTAAAATATTAATTGAGAACGATGCAGCTTTCATAACACGATTATTACATTTTATTCGAGATATGCAAAGCGTCATTCATCATTCATTCATTTTCTTTGTAATCCCGGTAAGGACATAAATCATGACTGCGGAAATCCTTATGGCCTACTGTTGATTTATGGCGAATGACGTTGATGACGCCAAAATGATTCGTTTCATGCAGCGATCATAAATTTAAAGTAAAACGATTTTGTGTCAAATATTTTCAATCAAAATGATTTATATCGCGAGCTAAGAATGTACTTGACATTTTAAAAAATATAAACATGCACTATAATTACGGTGACCATATTTTTGGAAACGAAATCGCGGAACATCGAGGACAATTAACTCATTAAAAAAACTGAGTCATCAATTTTTGTATCGCTTAGCTTTTCTTTCATAAAAGTTAAGCTTGCTTCTACTTACCAAATTTTTAGACCTCGTCCGAAAGACTCAAATATTTATAGCAGATGTTTGAATTCAAATACAGTATCTTTAAATTTATTTTGTTCGATTAGATTCTTTCGGATAGTTCAGTTATCATTTTTTTAAAGATCAATAGAAAAGATTGTTTGTACGCTCATATCTCTTAAAAAAATCGGGGACAAGCTGCTGAAATGCATAACTGTCCCTGGAAATACAGAATGGATGGTCATCGAAACTTTTATGGACAAAAAAATACTTCTTTAATTTGCCATTAACTTTTTCCAGTACAATGGCTGAATAGTTATAGGTTTTATTGAGATTTTTTGGAAATACTTGGGTTTAAGAATATTTTTTTCCTGCAGACATAATTGCATTTCTAAATAGAATTAACTTCAGAGGGGAACAGTGCAAATGTGTAAAACATTAATAATAATTTATAGTATTTATTTAAAGATCAGTGTCCATTTTCGATGCCGTAAATTGAAATTTTTAAAAAAATTACTAATGATTAATTGGTTCCGAAGGTTTTCGCGTAAATCGAGGAAAGCACAACATTGAGCATTTTTGGCAACAAAATATGTTTTAATTTCAAAGGATTGGTGAAAGTAAAATAGATCTATAAATAAACACTCAAGAATATATTATTTATTGGACACAACATACTCTACTACATATATTTATGGACGAACTACGTTAAGTATAGGTCCAATGTTAATTGTCTTTTAGCCCTTTTCTTTTCCTCATAAATTAAAGTGTAGCATGCAATATTATTATTCACTGCTTTTGTAACTTTCGTAGACTGACTAAAAGTCGAGGACCGACTGTATAGAATTAGATCTTGGGGTAATTATGACGGGGTTCCGTTCTGCCACTTTGGACATAAGTCGAACTTCAAATATTTTTTTATAGAAATAATAGACAAAAAAGGTTTGTAGTAGAATAATGGTTTTTATTCCTGGAGCCTTGTATTTTAGCACATTTTTTTGGTATTTTTTAGAAAGGATTCTCGAGTAAGTCTCGTTTTGTGAGTTCCTCGTCATCATCCTCATTGTCAAGTTCCAAATTAAGTTGTATATTTCTTCTTCTTTTTTCTTATTGGAGATAATTTGGCCAAAATTTTAGCTTTGTAATAAAGGATGTGACGGATTGTACCACATACATATTACAAAAAAGTTATTTTGTTGAATGGATAAACAAAAATATAAATTTCTTTCCAGTCGATGCATGAGAATGAAAAAGTTTTCGATCCAAATAATCTATTATTTCAAGGTCAGTTTTTAACCATAAATACATATGTCATATATTTTACAAAGGGCATGCAGAGCAATGAATGAAACTGTGTCGAGTCGTAAAACTTTAAAAGAAAGCCTTTTGTAGTGCATTAGGATAACACGTTTCGTGTAAACCCGCGTTAGTGCGGGACCGGGTGTTTACCGCTTATGAAAATATCCGCGCTAACGCGGGACCGGATTTCTCCGAGTATTAAGATGATTTTTCGCTTTCTTTTATCGATATGAAAGCTTATAGATACATTTGATTACCGTTCTTCGTGAATTCTATTTATTATTTAATATTTCTAATTGACTGCTACAAATATTTAATACTAGACAACATTTTTAACCAAGAATCAGTACAATAAAACAAACGGTTTCTGAGATAAAAAGAGGAGGAAATCTCAAAAAATAGATTTTGTATGTTGATAATAATTTAATTTGATCAATTTTAAAAATGCATAAAACCATGCCCTGTGTTCCAATTTTGGAACATTTTACTTTTTATTACGATTCCGATATACATTAATAAATATAAATTGAGATTGCATCAGTCGATAGCTGACAAGCGTGAGAAGCGTCTGATGCAGTAAGTTTTTATATGTTAACTTGTGGGAGTGAGCAGTGGTTTTTTAAAAGCATAATTTACAAGTAGTGTCATTTGACAACTACATTTTAGGATCGTATTAATTGTATAGAAATAAACTGTTTCTTTTATATTAACACTTTATGAACCGCAAGGTTTTACATGAAACCTAGCTTGGGGGCCGCATGGTTTCGCGCCAATAAATTTCGCGAGTCTGTTTTATTCTTTATTTTTTAATGATGGAATATATAAATATGTTTCGATATTCTTGCAGGAGTAATGTGGTTGCGTGTGGTGTTTTGGTGGTGGCTGGCTGGGCTGGTCCATGGCTCCCACAACAGAAAAGGAGATAGCTGTTCAGAGGTCCAATATCAATGCATCAAGCGCTCAGGTTGCGGCTCTGCCCTCGCTGAATACATAATGTGGTGCTCCGAAGTTGTCGGAGGTGACGGCAAGTGCTCCGTCGCATGCCAACACGCTCTGATAGTCCTCACGTCCACAGACGAGGGAAAACATTTCTTGAACGTAAGTAGAATCGGCATCAATCATAATGTATATAATAAAAATGACAGAATACTTGGAATATTATATTTTTGCAGTGCACATGTAATGCTGAGGACTCATACTGCAAGCAGACCAAGGAGCGGGTCGAGATTTGCAAACCGCACGTCCTACGCGCTTCGCAGAACGAGACCATCTCCTGCAAACTCTCGCAGAAGATTTGTTCTGCCGACACCGAGTGTGGGACGGCTCTCAAGTATTACATGAAGTTCTGTCGCTCCATGTTTCAAGGCAAAAAGTGCATTCAACGCTGTCACAACTCCATCAAAATACTGAGAGAGCAAGAGAAAGCGGCCAAGCTCAACAACTGCAGATGCGACCACTACGACGATGAGTGCTTGACTGTCAGAGAGAACATGGACAGGCTGTGTTTCAAGGTGAAGCCCAAAGGGGACGGCAACAACCTCAACCCTAAACGGCCAGATCCCGGTAAAAACTCGGGACGTGCGAACACGAGTGTGCGTAATCTAGTGGCATTGTTCACGTTAATCTCGTTGATCAAGATCATATTTCCCGTTTAATCTTAGATATTTATAATTAAAAAAAATGCATTTTCGGGACCAATTTTGTAAATACACAATCGTTACGGGTTCATTTTATAATATTTTTCTATATAATTTATTTTGTAATGTAAAAATGTGTTCATACGTACATAAAATAAATTAATATATCGATAAAAATTTAGATAAATAGAAACGTTAAAATAAACCACAGTGTACCAAAGTGAGATTATTAAACATTTAGTTAGTTGCTAAGTAACGCGAGAGGGACTGTATTTAATTAATTTATTTATTGTAGTCGTTCGTGTTTTTTTTTTGTATTATAAATTAAACGCGCAACGTTTAAAACCGATAGTTCAAATAGTATTTATAAAGTGTATAATAAGTATGATTTTAGTTTGTTTTATTGTTGAGTGTTATACTATATATGATCAGTATTAAAAGTGAAACAATCTGTAACGTTCCAATCGTTAGTTATTTAATTTAAATTCAATACAAAATTGTCCTCAATTCATCACAACCAAAGAAATAAATGAACATATCCACAAAACTATTATTTTTTTATGTTATACATATTTATGCGACGTCGCGAGACGTCCTCATTATAATTTAATAATTAATTTAACGATGTATAGTGTGTGTATGTATTAAATATTTAAAGAAAAACTATGTATATATATAATCTATAACTGTTTATGCTCACTATTTATATATTGAAAATAATATTATCGAACTGATTACGTGTATATTCGTAGGAAGGTTGAACTATTTTTTGTTTTTTGAATAAATTATTTTTATGTTTCATAAAGAAAATCTGTTTCATTCCGTTTCGATCGTAGAAACAAATAATGCGTCATTATTGAAATTTTGACCACATGCATAATCGACCCGGTTTCTTTTTTGGACCTCTAACGTCTGTCCGTGGTCTAAGGTCTCTCTTTAACACTCCTGCTGGTCCAAAAATCTACTAGGGTGGTCCAACAGCCAATTATTTAGAATCCGTCCCTTTTCATCTTGCGCAATCTGTCGCAATCATTATGCGGCTCTCTCGCTCCCTCGCCGTTCTCCCTCTATATACCTCTCAATTATTGTCCTCATATTAGGTGTTCGGAAAATAAATCCTCATAGATTATTTATTTAATCACGATCACATAAAAATATAAATAATGACGAGCGCACATCATTTATAATAACATTCTAATATTTGACGTTTGAATAAATTATTTTATTAATTATCATTTATATATTTTTATTGTTCGTGTACGTTTGGAACGCCGTGTTGATTTAAATATGTTCTTGAGAGAGAGCAGATGTTGAAATAAATTTTGCGGTTCGTCTCCTCGAATTGTTACTCCACTTCTTCCTGTACAAATCTTTGAATAAATAAAACATGTGGCATTATAATATTATTTCGAATGATTTAATATGAAACTGGAAGGAAATCCAGATTTACATGAAGATAAATAATAACATTTCAATGTCTCTCAAATATTTTGAACTGTTAAACAATTTATTAATCATTTAATAATAAAACATATTTTTCTATAAAAATGTAAATATCAATAATTTATTAATGTGAAGGAAGCTGAATATTTGGAGTACGAGTCAAGATAAAATTTTGACAGATATATTCCTATTTTGAGAGAGAAGTTTCAAGCGATTTATTAAGATGACGTGTGACAGAAAGATGCTCTGCAAATTTAAGGAGCTCTTTTTATGAGCCAGAATCCTGTGCGCTGCTGAAGGCGAAATAATTTCATACCATACCATGAGATGAAACAGATATCGACGGCAAGAATCAAGAAAAGTTGATGCTAAGAGATCGAAGCTAACAGCAATCCAAGATTCATAGAACAGACTGCTATTATGAAGTAGCAGATCTAACGGAAGCAAGACGATGTGGTAAAAAATCTGGCTGGAGAAAAAAATACCACGAATAATTCTCCTTCATCTTCAGCTGTCTCTACAATTCTAGACCTTCCAACGCAGTCCAATTGCGACTGTTGCGGAGCCACGACAGCTTCTTTCTTCCCATCTACCACTTAGCTTCCATTTTTCCCTCCATTATAGTCAGTGGAAGGTAAAAAAACTAAATTACAATGTTTTGAAATGCACTCGTGGCAGAAATTATCACCGCACCCCATCATATTTAGATACATAAACATTGTGATAAACATCTTCTTTGTGTATTTTGTTCGCTTTTGTACTTTAACACTTTATGAGCCGCAGGGTTTTACATCAGACCTAGCCTGGGGGCCGCATGGTTCATGTAATGATAATCCAAGCTAACATGCACGGTGTCCATCTGTAGTCAAATAGTAGAATTACATTGTGCATCGTTGTCAGAAAACAAATGCCAAATGGGGGTATGGCTCTTACGCCAAATAGCGTGAACGGCTCATAAACGCTTGGCTACAAAATCACGCCAAAAGGCGTGAACGGCTCATAAAGTGTTCATCAATGTCATTTCTCCATAAATGTTTCTAGACCTTCCAACCTGATCAAGTTGTTGACTGCCCACCGTAGCTTCTATCATTCCAATCACCGTTCTTCTTCAACTTTTGGTTACATGATTGTCTGCAGAAGGCGATCTTCGATAGCACCACATTTCAAACGCTTTCAGCTGGTTATTGGTCTCTACCAGAAAAGTTTCGCAATCATACAGAAGTATAGACCACACGAGTACCGCAAAGTTTTGAGACGGATTTTCAAGAAGAGTCGGTAAAATGTTGTGATTTTGATAAAAACATTTCTCATCATCTTAATTCTGACGTTGACTTCTATCTATGTTCGAACTCGAGTATTTATATTTTTCCAAGTGATTAGGATAAAACAATGATTGAGTTTTTGAAGAAATTGCTTCTCACATATGGACCGTGATTTTAATATAAATTGTATTCCTTTTTTTAACTGGATATTATTGAGACGAAGACAGTAAAGATCCAATAGTGGGATTCTGTTGAAGTTGTCTTTGACTGCCACATCACATGATACGCAATTCTGTATCTTGAACAATCATTGTAAAATAATTTATTAAATTAATACATCCTTTGTTTGGATCTTTGATTGGTATTGCATCCGTCACGGCGGCTCGAAAACAACCCCATCGTCCGAATGGGGCTCGCCAAGGATTTCAAGTCAAGATATTGATGAATTCTTCATCATATCTTGACTTTTTTTTATAAAAATGGATTATTCTAAGAATAAAATGTTAATTTGATCGATATTTTGAATATTTTTAACCAACGAATATGACGCGTAAATGACACGTGCTCTCGGCGATTGCGGACAATAAAGAAGAATGATTATAAATAATATTTATTCTTATACTTTCAGAAAAACAACAATATTCGCCCCTGTAGCCACGAGCGTGATGTTTTTTTTCGCTTGCATCCGGTACGATGTGCGAAGTGCGAAAGAAACGTATACTAGTGACACGTGCCGCGAAAATTCGGTTGTCGTTCTATCGGCGGTGTGCCCTCAGACTGCAACAAAACATCGTCGATTGTGCGTGTCATTTACGCTTTATAGTCATAAGTAAAAAATACAAAATACCGACCAAATTATGAAGCATATCATGAATAACTATTTTTATTCTTAGAATAATCATTTTTTTAGCATTTTAAGTCAAGATATTGATGAAGAATTGATCAATATTGACTTGAAAAGCTCGGGATCTATTTTCCTTTGTAAATATGAATCTCTCGTGGTTAAGGAACATTTGCAATTGGATCGAGCTTAGAGTGAAGAAGTTGTCCTATCTTGCCGAGAACAAAGAGAACTTAAAAAATAATAATATTTATTTAAACTATTACTACAATGAATTGCAAAATGGATAATTTTATTATTTATATAACAATCCAGTTCAGATTGCTCAATATTCGAAAGGTGCATTGAATGCAGCCACATCGATCATTATGGATAGATATTGAGTTTATGATTGATTGTGTTAACATTACATTTTCCGTGTGGCAATATTACAACACATTCCTCGGACACATTTTATTCAAAATGTTTATATGGTGAAACTGCATTTCACCGAGTGCATTAGGCGGAGGTAATACGGCTCGTCGTAAAGATACAGGAAACCCATTACACGGAATAAATTTTAGATTTATTTTCGTGACGCGTTTTAAAACTATAAAAACTTGAAATGCACAATGTATAATTAGTATTAGACCTGAAATTATGTAATAACACGCCGGCGACGAAGGGTGAAACGGACTAATGCGCTTTTAATTGAGCGGAATGTGTGTGAGAAAGCCGATGGAATTTTCACGCTTTTCCGGTCCACGATTGCGGAGATTGACGCGTATTTAAAATGAATTATCCGAAAATTTATTCGGCCCAAGATTTATATAGGCATTGTGTCGTTATGTACAATGTATATTGAGGTTGTAGATCGTAAAGCTCTTTGATTACAAGTTTATCGATTGAGGCACAGACTAAAGATGTCACTGAACCGGAACGTAGTGATGGGGAATACTTATGCATATTTTATTACATATTACTGAGTTATTATCGTTTTAATTGAGCGTAATTACATGGAATGGAGATGCAAAAAGCGGGTAATGATTTAATGCAATGCAATTATGTTTTTTATATTATTCAATATAAGTCGGATACGATTTTTTTTGTTTCAATATAGCTAAGTTCAGCTTCACGATGCAAAAACTAGATTGTTATAATTTTTCCCATTAAAATACGGCTATTATTATGTAATTTAAGAATTTATTTTAAAGACTGCATTTTTTCATAGATAAGGAACGGAGTTAACGACAGTCACTAAGAAATTGCCCATTTTAATGAGCTATTTTATCATTAATAACAAAAAATAATCTATTCTAAAATAATAAGCTAGCCTTGATAGCCTAAAGGGGCAAAGGCTGATGACCAAATGAGCATTGCATCGGACATGTGCTCGGATGAATATTAATAATTATTGCAATTCAACTCATCATGCATAATCAATCAATCGTAATACAATTATATAAAAAAAATATATAAAAATATCAATTAACCTAATTTATTTATGATTTGCTTGAATTTCTTCCTTCAGAGATCAATGCCTATTGAATTTTCATAAGCTATCAGAATTATGTAATGGTTCATACATAAAATCAATGGATATTAGATATGTTTCGATAATTCCTAAAGGGAACGACGAGCCAAACAAACTATTTCTTATTCGTCGTGTGCATTGTCCGTTTTTACTGGACTTTTCTCCTCAAATTTGTATATTTTAGTAAACTGGAACAATTCTTGACTTACTTGAACTTATCTTCTATTTTTTCTCCATATAGTTGTCGAATTTTGGCGAGCTGGAACCATTTTGAAGCTCCCCAATCCGATTCACAACTTCCACCCACCACCGATTACCTCCATTTTTTCATTCCATGATGATCTGCAGAAGGCGATACTATGATCCACAAAGCACTCAATTTTACTTGTTTTGACTGTGCAGAAGCTTCTGCTCCTTGTGTTGAAGAAGTTGAAGGACGGTTGTATTCTTGACTCTTCAACATTCTTCGGTAGCATCACATTTCAAACCCTTCCAGTAAGCTATTAATCGCTACCAGCAAATACCGCTACCGCGAATAAGGTGGAAACTAACATTTTTTTAAAATACAGTTTTATGTGGAATAATATGGCATGTGGTTATGTCAATTGTCCCATTTATAAAAATATTTTCTATTTCTTTCGTTTTTACTGATAAGCCAACGTTGCAGTTGGTTTTTGGTACGCACTCAGTGGAATAACGTGGTTGAAAATGTCAACAAGTCAGAGGCCTCAGTCTATCTCTCGACTAGTGTAGAAAATAAATTTAATTTCTGTAATATTGGGGATGTGGTATAACGTTGTAACTGCATTCATGTAATACGTTAATATGTACAGTGGAACCTCTCATAGCGAGCACCTCCCATAACGAGTAATTCGCATAACGACAAAAAAAAATTGCTCCCTTAACGAGCGACATTTCGCATAACGAGTGACGCAGAAAGGGGAAGTCACAAACGTATGACGCACTTGTGTGTGTTGGATCGTATTTCACAGCAAGAAGTTATGTAGGAGAGTTTGGAGGAAGAGGAAGTAGCAGAGAAACAATCTTCTGACGCTATAAGAGAAATGCTGAAAGCATGGGAAACTATTTCATCGTACATTGAGAAGCATCATCCTAATAAGGAGGTGGCTATGCGTGCTACAAACATATTCAATGATAACGCTGTGTCACATTTTCACCAAATTTTAAAGAGCTCTATTAAATACAAATGTTCTAGACAGCTTCGAATAAAAAAAATACCACTCATTTGTCATAAATTAATAAATAAGCTAGTTTCGATTTTAAAAAATGTTTTTATCCAGGTTGTTACGATCTTTAACAATTTATAAGCATGTAATTTTATTTGAATAAACGTTAAAAAAAATATTTCGCATGGAAGGCATTATCGTGTTTTATATTGATTTATATGAGAAAATTAGTTTCACACAACGAGCAAGATTCTGGAACGAATTATGCTTGTTATGAGAGGTATTGTGTGTATTTTTAAAGATGACATAAAAAAAATGATTGGCTTTTATTTAATTGATGTTTTATATAATTGACGTACAAAAAAAGTATATAATTACGGCGCGACAGGAGAAGTATATAATACGATCTTATAAGATCTTATAAATCGATTAGAAAGTTCCGATTTGTACGTTTTCAATGCTAATAAAGAAGCCTTTAAGGCCCTCAATATGCCTCATAGCATTTTCTTTTGTTGGAATTAGATGGATAGATAAGTTTACGTCTTTCTCAACAGATAAGTTTTCGTCGGATAAGTTTTATGTAGATGTCCTCTATATCATCGACATCAGATGTCATCACGTTAATGTCGAGGTCCATGTAATTTTGTAAAGTTTCTGTAGAAATTTTTGATCGTTATTTCTTCAATTTCACCCCATGCACCAACAATGCATTGCATCTAAAATAGATACCTTAACATTTTTGGGTTCTTCTTGTCGCTCCAATTTTGATAATAATATTTGTACCAGGTTTTTGCGGTGGTAATGTTTAAAAGCACAGATAGTTCCTAAGTCTAATGGCTGCAGATTCACTAGTACATTTAAGAGGGAAAAGGATAATTTTATATTCCTTAGCGTTAAATTAGTTGGATAAGCAGGGCATCTATCTAAGAATAAGATATTTTTTCTTTTCTTAGCTCTCATCAAAGCATCTAAACTTAAAAGTTGGCTTCAAACATTTTTAATCTTCGCGCATTCCATTAACTATGTATAAATTGATTTAATTTTTTTTTAAACTAACATTAAACGAATATAAACTGAACACAAATAGCGAGAAAACGTGAAATCCGGGCATTTAAAAACGGAGTTTCACTGTATATAATGATTGTAAAAATATTTTTATTTTATTTTATTTAACTAACTTATTCCTTTGACTGCCTAACAACGATATAATGTTGTTTTTTCTACCAGCAAGAGATATATTAGAAGCTAGTGTTATTTTCCCTGAGACTGTAAACTTTAATAGATGAAAATATTTTCGATGAATTTTCCGTGCTATCCACTAATATATGACAAAATTTGAGAATTGTTGAAAACAATTAATTATTTATACTTAATAATATGGCTTATATTCTGCTTTACTATTGTGCAAATTTGCACATGTCATCCGATTTTTTTTATTAGATCTCAGATAGCAAAACGTCTAATTGAACACGATCATCATCACGGATCCTCCGAATAACCCCAAAAGCGATTCATCGGCCAAATTTAGATATTATTGCGGCGCGGTCGCTTACATGACACGCGTGTCATACATTTTGATAAATGGAGTTATTGTCCGTGTCATTCATGGGTTTCCTCATGCGATTCATCATCGGCGGGGCCCCCATGTGCTCGAGCACGCGCTGCCAGGTTACCGTTCTATTGAACCGGCCATTATCTTGCCTTGTGGACTCTATTCATCTTATCACGTCACGGCGGATTGTCACGGTTCGATATCTAAAACCGGAGATTAAGACGAGGACCACCCACGTCACATATCCCAAAAATTAATAAACCCCTCCCACCCCCGGGGATGGGATCAATTTGTCGGCGGTGAGATATTACACGAAACGTTTCAATTTGTCAAACGCGGGATACCCGAAGCGTTAAAATCGGCTTAGCCCCAAGAATGCGTAGGGCATAAAAATCATAGATACCCACAATGGGGACGTATCCTGCGTGGAATTTTAATAAAAACATTTAGAAGGTTGTTTATGCCGAAAATTTGAATTTCCATGAATTTTGTTATGCGACCGCGAAAGGTGTAAATATTTAAATATAAATGTTCGGCAATAAAATTATATGGCCGTATAAAAATGTGTGGTTAGTTCGTGAATAACTCATCTCTTAAAATAAAAAATATAAAAAAATTAGAGAGATGAAATATTTTTTAAATCATATTCTGAAACATAACAAATTTGATAATAACTTCTAGTGAGCTCAAATATTTTTTAAAAGAACTTAGTTGGAAAGATATGTTTAATTAAGTACTAAAAAATAATTCATTATGAACATTTTTATACGGGAGATTAATTATAGCAACGGTGAGAGCGTAATATAAAATTGCAATAAAAAATCATAAGTAAATAAAATTAATTTTTATATTTTAATTAAATGCAGCTTTCACTATCAGTAGAGAAATCAATTTTTAAAATATTTTTTCATCATTCAAGGTCTCAACTCATTTTGAAATTATCGAGCACAGTGTAAATCTTCACGATTAATATTTTCCCATCCTTCACTATTTAGGGAATGTACCAAGTTAATGATTTGTCAAATTATCTATATTCAGAGGTATGTAGGTTGGCTATCCTGTTCTAGGGTTCTTAAACTATTATGGTACTTGTTATTATAGAAATATGCCTGATATTAACACATGTGAGCAAGTCAAAGTATTCGAAAAAAAACTAGTTCTATGAAAAAAGCAGTTAAAAATTATTTTTTCGCAATCAAGGTTCAACGATATGTAACATAAGCAAAATTAATTGTAAAGTGAAACTGAAATACGCAGAAAATATATTAAGTTGAGAAATGAGTTTGAAACAAAATTTATAATTATTGAAACACAAGTTTTCTTTGATCTTTTTTCAATAAATATAGAATCAGTGCCAAATAAAATGCAAATGGAGATAATTGAGATACAACGTGATTAAGATTTGACGCCAAAATTCGGTGAAGTTAATTTTAATTATGAAAGGAAATAAGTCTAAGATCCAGAATTACTGACATTCATCTAGGGTCAGTTTTGGATGTAATGAATTGAACAAGATTTCCCCCGAAGCAGAAAAAATATAAAATTAATATAAAAGAGACATTTTTGTTAATTTATAATACATTTTTCGAAATAAACCTACGTTTTTATGGAAATTGATATTGAAGTTTATTTTTTTTTGCGGTCAACTAAAACTTAAACTTTGTTTGACATGTTTGTCCTACGAGATCACCGATACAAATATCGACGTCCAGTTGATAAGAAAATTGGGTTTTGATTATTACTAAGGCACAGATTTAGAGAATATATGGTTTTTAATTAAGATATTTTAACAGTAACATAAGTGATTATTAGTTTATAATATTGATCTGTTTAATTTTAATAATTTGTATGAAGTACATAAAAATGATTAGGTTTTAAGTTTTTGTCTAATTCTATTTTTACAAGATTTTTATAGAACACAATAAAAAAAATGCTTGGTTTTTCCACCATAGACGAATTTCATAAAGTAAAATAATTAGAAAAACACAACAGATAAGCAATACATTAATTGAGCTTTTTTCTGATAGCATAACTTTCATCATCATCATCATTTTCCAGCCACAAGGCTCTCACTCGCTGAGGGCATGGACCTTACCAAACTCTCGCATGGTAGTTGAGGCCAAAGGAATCTGAGTCACACACGTGACATGAGGGCTCCCTTTCGTGTCCATACCGCGGGGACTCGAGCCGTCTTGGTATCCGGTTTTTTGTAAAGAGTTTCCCTCTCTTGGCCATTGTTGGCATTGGACGTACATCTTCTACCATGTTGGTAACGGATTTTACCCTCTCGACTGTGTCCAGGCAAGTAGGAGGGGGTTTGTCTCGGTATTCGTTTGTTCTCTTCTCTAAGGCGTTATCTGCGTATAACGAGTCACGAGTGACAAGTAGCCAGCGACTACACACACACACCTATATAGTTATACACAGGCATACATATGCACATATGCACATCTGCCCAAAACGAGTCTCAAGTAGCCGGTTGCAAGTGAATATTAGCCCTGTCGCGCAATAGCAATCCCATCATCATGGGAAAGAAGGGGGATCATGGGGAAGAAGGAAGAGGAGCGAAAGTATCGAGACTAGACCAATTATTGGTCAACAGATTTAGGGTTTTCCTTCCCAGGGTATACTGGCTCTGTGGTGAGAAATCCGTAAGAGATCAGATTTAACTTTATTTAAATAAATAATTATAAACATGTCTAATTCCATGCTTTTTCGATTCCATCACTAATCTGATCAAAATGCCAGCCATGTCTTTTAATAAAAATATTTTGGTATTTTTTTTTAGTTTCTCTAGTACTTTTAACCATTTTTTAGAGTAGCTCGTTTCTTCCTCAATCTCAATCAAGTCTTGGTTTATGAGTTCTTGAGCTTCATTTACCGGAAATTGAATTACGTCTTCATTATCAGTTTTCAGTTGTTTAGCAAACTATACAATGATATATCTCGTACTTCCTCATCTCTATTAAAATTCATCAGCCACAACGAGACTTCGTTACAATCGACTTATCGTTATGATATATTTTTTATTGCATGATAGATGTTGTAATTTTTTTAAAACTCTTTCAAAGTCTAATCTTTCTCTGTTCCTGCAAGTGCCTAGGTAAAAGTTATTCTTAAATAATGTATGCAATACACCTTTGATCCTTCAGCTGTAAAGCGCTTGTAATAATGAGAGGTAAATAAACCACTTTTATGTTTGGATTGAGATTTTTGAAGTTATTTAATTATTTTAAAAATAATTAAAGATGATACAATCGACTGCATTGACGCATCCAGGAAATATTTGATAAAAAACATTTTATCGAGAACGAGAGATATGATCAAATGACCATTATTGATCATTTAAATTTTCTTTAGTGATAAAATTGAAATCGTATAATTTCCACGCCGGAATCATGTGCCATTTTATATGTTTTTTTTTTGTTAAAACAAAATTAAGTATATTATAAAGAAATTCATCCACGTGTTGATTGTACAAAATATTATTGGGTCATTAAAGCGTAATGGCGATCGTTTTGATGGATACCACATAATAACACTTGTAATCTAACACTTCCAGATACAGCCATCGTCTTGATGAGTTATTTGATATTGACGGCGCCAGTTGCCAATTTTGATAAATAGCCAGTAGTAAAAATCCTGATTCACACGTGCGTACCAAACTGGATTTATACACGTATGTCGCAATATATTCAGAGAAAAAAACCGATTTTGAAGAAACGGCTCATGCTAGAATCGCGGGTGGCCATCGTTACCAAGCTGACGGCCAAAGTGACATCCAATACCCCGACTATTACGGTGGATATATCGCGTTTTGAAACGTATTGCTGATTGAGCACACAGTGTGGTATTTGTTTCTCTCGTTTTTTTTGTTGCCGAAACTGTGGCACGGCACTACATTCATTATGGCCGCTGGACGTCGAGCGGCTATGTGATTAGAGGAGGTTAACAAAAAGCTGGGAACAATAAACAATTTGCCCCAAAGCCAACTACTGTTCGGAGCCGGGACCAACTATTTAATGAACTTATGAAATACGCATTCACGTCCGAAATAATAATAGGCGTGCTCCGATATTTATGTAACATTTCGAAATTGTACGAGCAGAGGTCCGGACCCCCGTCTCAGTTGCGTTTGGGACTGTCCGCCGGATCGCGTTTACCATAATTGAGAAAATGGGTCTCTCGTATTACACGCGACTCTTGTCTTTAAATTAAACATTAGAAAGACTGAAATTACATACTAGAAACGTAAGCGATACGCAAAGCGTGCCTAATATCAAATTTGAATCGAACGCAAATCAAAACATTCGAGTCACCGGGGACCGACTTGGTTTTTTGCATTTATTTTTTTTACCTATTAAAAATGATTGATGAAAAAGGAGGCAAGCACGAGCCATACATTTTTGCATCAATCTCGAATGGAATCATAATCCAAGACTGTCAACAGAATCATCTTAAAGCAAAAATATAGTGCAAATCAAGTTTGATATGCCAGACTTTTTAATTTCGCGGGTAAAAATATAGCCCCCGGGCTATATTTTTAAATTATTTGCACTTTGCTTAGCCATATATTGTTAATTATCTTAAAAACTCTTTCCATAGAAGAATCTGACACAAAGTGAACTCTACAATATATGAAAGGCAAAAAATATTTTTTTCTTAGAAATGAGTAAAAATGTCAAACCATTTTTCATCCACTGTTTTTTTGGTGTCCAACTCATTCTCTAATTTTATCGACATTTAAAAAAAATGTTAAGTAATTAAACTCATCAAACAACAGAGTTCTTCTTTGTGTAAGAAGGTGTTTTACGAAGAGCTATCCAACATAAAATAACATATTGGAATTTATTACAAAATATTTCAGGGTTTCCTGTACGTACTTTGATATTATGTAAGATGATTATCCTTTAACCTAGTTGTACCGATGGGGTATATTTGTGACCCCAAGTTTTGATTTTTCCCGATTAATCATTCACATTTATTGCCTGCAATTGCAAAAAAACAATAATATTCGCTTCTGTTGCCACGGGCGCGATGATTTTTCTAGCTCACATCCGGTACCATGTGCCGATTACGAGTGAAACCGTGCGATTGACTTCCTTTTTATGTCTCTGCCTCCGTATTCGCCGAAAATGATCGCCGCGATTTATTTTCATTGCCGAAATTGAACAAAACATGAAACGACGACGGTTTTCCAATTTGAGGAAACATAATTGCTGAAGGAATTTTACGTCATAACGGATATTGCGTTCTAGAAGTGTTTAAAATATGGATGAACTTCTAATAAAAGTGTATTGGACTCTAATCGTTGGAGACGTCGTTGAAGGAAATAAAATGAATATTGCTTCCCAATGCGATAGGACAACATTATGCCAACATTCAAGAGATAAAGACAGAATTACTGAAGTTTAACGCCATTTATTTAATGCCATACCAAAAATGAGTGTTTCAGAAGTGATTCGATGACATTGAAGGGACAATAATTACCAGTTCTTCTTATAATACTGGATTATTCGTTGATTTACCGTTATTTTTTTTGATAATTTTGAGGTAATACCTCATACTCGTTGACTGTATTCAACATTGATGTTTTTTGAACGAAGGCCTTGCGGCATACGAGCGAAGTCACGCGAGTCTTTTGATGAAAAGTTCCTTGCCGATGAATATAATGTTAAAACCATTATATTTCTTGCGAAGGTATTAAAACGCGAGAGGTTCGTTTTTTGCTACGTCCCATTCAGTTGCGAAATTATTTGTGGGGTCAAATGGTTTCAGCATTGCATTGTTGTTGCCGGGCGGAAGGGACTTGGAGGCGAGGTGGCCGGAGGGGCACTGGGGAATCGGAGCCAGAAGGAAGGAAGGAAGGTCGGCCGGTCAGTTCCTCGGAGTGATTAGGAAAATTCGATCGCGTGAAGCGGGCCTCGGTCCAGCTGGCCGCGGAGGCTGAGGCCACACACGACGGACCACCGGCAGAGCGGCCCCCTCCACCGGCCCCCACCACCACACAGCAGCGAGAGGCACACCTACACGCTGACCCTCCAACCCCGCGGCTCTTGTCACACAGGTGTGCTCCACTCGGCCGCACTCGCGAATTGGGGAGATGGTCGCGGGAGGCTGCGCCGTTTAATCGCCGCTTCTGTGCGAATCCGACTCTAATTCGGCAGCCAAAACGCGATTACACACTCCCGGTTGAGTGGGGTTTAGAGATCGATGCAGGAGGAAGCGGTTTCGTCCTGCGGTTACGAATTGATCCGGTATTAGCCCATTAACAATAATTGATCTGAAAAAATATGAACAATCAAAGTATTTTATTTTTGATGTCGAGATTTATCACAATGTAATAATCTATCATCAACATGAAATTTAAAAAAAAAACGAAACCATTGATATTTACATAGACTTTCATGCAAATTAATGAATATATACAACAAATAATATGAAAAAAAAATAAGAGACACTAAAAATGGTACTTACTGATTTTCAGTGACCTGAAAATGTTCTTCAAATAATTGATTAACATATTTTTTTACAATCAAGATGATAGTGCCTCTGAACAAATTATGAAAAAATAAAGAAATCGTTTAGTAATTTGAAAGAGTTTATATTTTTTTACCCTAATTAAGCGACTACATAAATTAAGAAAATAAAATATATTGTGAGTGTGATAGGTGAAAACAATAGCAGATGATAGTAAAAATCTTCACAATCTCGGCAATGTATTATCGACTTACGAAATATCTAAATTGACCTTAAATATATTAGAATTTTGTAGAAAACAGCGATTTACAGGAAACGTTATAGGAGGGTTGACTGTATATTTTTTAAATATGGCACTAGTTTTTTCAATCAAAATGATCTACAGAATGTTGTTAACTTTTGAGAGTGATGTTATTTAAACAAACACATCCAAAGGTATAAGTCGATTTAAAATTGAACTAATTTCTTAAATATTTTTAATATCCAAAAAGATGTGGATTTTTAAAAAAATCTCGGGGAATATATTGGATCACGGCGGCTCGAAACCAACGTAATCCGTAAGCCCGAAGGGAGTCTATTTACAATTGAAAATAGACCCCAAGCATTTCAAGTCAAGATATTGATACATTCTTAATCAATACCTTGACTTGCAAAAAAATGAATTATTTTAGGAATTAAAATAGTTTTACATAATGTGCTTTATAATTTGGTCTAAATTCAATATGACGAGCGCACTTGGGGATGTCCCGTTGCAGACTGAGGATACGCCGATGACTACAGACCACCAATTTCTCGCGGTACGTGTTAATCGCAAGGTTTCACTCGCACTCGGCACATCGTACCGAAGGCGAGCGAGAAAAATCGCTTCCGTGACTACAGAAGCGAATATTGTTGTTTTTATTTTTTTCCGCAGTTAAGGACAATAAAGGTCAATGATTATTTATAATATTTATTCTTTAGACTTTTTTAGTCAAATACAAAAAGTTTGTGACGTGTAGGATTTATATTAAAAGAGTTATTTGAGAAAAATCACAAACTTGGGGTCCCCAATAGACACGGTTAGGTTAACAAGAGGATTTTACTCATTGAAATAAAAAGTTGTGGTGACAATCAACACATCCATATGAAAGTCCTCATCTTCGTGTTTCTTCGTGGATTCTTCAGATTTTCCTCGAAAAATTTGATCCATGTACATAATCTGGATCACTATAGAAGCAATGTATTTACGGATCGGTTCTTTATCATTTGCAATATTTTTTCAAATGTCATCAAAACCTAATTTTCTTATTAAATTAATTTGATTACGAGTTGAGTAATAATTTAATCTATTATTAGTAAAAAATATTATATTTTTTTGTGGTCGAATTTTCTTCTCTAAATGAAAAATCGTTATACATATATGCATTTCCTTCAATCGATCGATCGATTTTGGATTAAATTTCGATTCAAAAGGTTGTCGTGCCATGGACGAGCAAGGCGAAGCAAGGACAATGGGATTATCCCGAGATCATTGTTTACACACGACACTTTTCACCCGGGTCCATTGTACGATACACAATACAACTCACTTTTTCACGCCTATTTCACATAAATTAGACGCGCCTCGGATATCACCCAAGCCTGCACTATGTATGTACGGATGTACAAATCAAAATAAACAAAATCATCGGAAAAATCATAAGATTGAAGATGTAAATTAAAAAAAAATACCGAACAAGCAATAAAAATGATTGGATGTAAGTCTGCCCTCGACCAGTAGGTTATCTCGTCAAAGGTCGACGTACGCGATGCGAATGTATAAACACATATAACTAATATTATTCAATATAATTGATTAAATCGCGAAGAATATTTTTATCTAAGACGCATAAATGCTCCCTGTTGAGTTGCGAATTTATTTCTGTTCGCGTCTACCAATAGTGTCATCGTCGTCGCAGTCAGTGTCTCGGAGATGCATTGGTCAGATGCATATGCAGATGTTTTTCAATGCCATAATTTCACTTAGCGTTATTTTCGACCTGGTCCCTGTATGTGCGACTTCGTGTGTGGCTCGGTGACTTAATTCAGACGCTTTATCGCCAACGTGTCGACACGAGGACAACAACATTTCCGGACTCCATGGAGCATTTATCGCTTTTCGAGGATCGACTCATCTCATAAAGATCCGGAGAGATCGAGGTGACGCGCCACTTAGCTGAGCTGGGATTAAATTCGTATTAATTTGGACTCAAACGTAGGGTCACGCAACTAATCTTTGATAAAACAATACAATTTATTTTAATAATAATATTTAGATACTGTTTGTGGTGACCCTATTATAAAATTGCATATATACACTATGCTAAAGATGCAACAAATGATAACTGATGATGAGGTATATATGCCAAGGATTTTTTTTGCCAATGTATATTTTTTTAAAGATTATGATAAAATATTTGGTGGTATATATATATATATATCATCATCATCATTTGCCAGTCACAAGGCTCTCACTCGCGAGGGCATGGACCTTACCAAACTCTCGCATGGTAGTCGAGGCCAGCGGAACCTGAGTCTCACAATGCGATGTGAGGGCTCCTTTCGTGTCCATACCGCGGGACCTGAGCCGTCTTGCAGGCGCGGTTTTTATAAAGAGTTTCTCCTCTTGGCCATTGCTGGCATTGACGTCCATCTTCTACCCTGTTGGAGCCGGATTTTACCCTCTCGACTGTGTCCAGGCAAGTAGGAGATGGTTTGCCTCGGTATTCGTTTGTTCTCTAAGGCGTTATCTGCTTATAACGAGTCACGAGTGACGAGTAGCGAGCGACCACACACACGCAATACCTATATATATACACAGGCATACACATGCACATCTGCCCAAAACGAGTCTCAAGTAGCTGGTCGCAAGTGATTATTAGCCCTGTCGCGCAATAGCAATTCTTTCATCATGGAAAGACCTCCTCAGAGAGAGGTCCCCTAGAAAGAAGGAAGAGGAGCGAAAGTATCGAGACTAGACCGATCATTAACAGGATAGTTTTCTCTTCTAGGGTATACTGGCTCTGTGGGTGAGAATTCCGTTAGAGACCAGATTTATTTATGCACAAGGATGTGTGTACAGCAACATGTACATATTTTGCAATGTTTTGTTGGGTATTAATCACAAAGTTCAATTAGCCCTAGTCAACTCTATGCAGGGTTATGTTGACTGTAATGTAAAAAATGTAATGAGAAGCTAACCATCAATTTTAATGGTATGGTAGATAGTTGTTTTTCATTTTCGAAAAGTTCTTGGTGGCTACCCCCCCCCGGTAGGGGTTGGGAGGTGATAAATAGATATTCTGAATCCCTGTGTAATTCGTAGAAAAGTTATAGGGGGTGGCCCTTAGGGTGGCCGCCCACTGGCGGTTAATATTGAATAGTTTAAGACTTTAGTACGGGATCCCGCCGTCGCAGAAAGGTCCAAGACACCTCACCACCCGTTGGCGAGCTGTCGCTTTAAAAAGTATAGTATAGGTTGTAAAAGTATAGTATAGGTTGCAAAAAGTATAGTATGGGCTGCGTGCAAAGTATAGTATGGGTTGCAAAAGTATAGTATAGGCTGTAAAAAAAGTATAGTATGGGTTGTAAAAGCATAGTATATATTGTAAAGTATAGTATAGTTGCAAAAGTATAGTATGGGAAGGTAAAAGTATAGTATAGGTTGTAAAAAAAGTATAGTATAGGCTGTAAAAAAGTATAGTATAGGTTGTATAAAGTATAGTATAGGTTGTAAAAAGTATCGTATAAGTTGTAAAAGTATAGTATAGGTTGCAAAAGTATAGCATGGGTTACAAAAAGTGCCCTGTGCAACGCGGGCGAGGCTGATATCAACCTCATCGCTCCCCTCGCCATATATATATATATATATATTTTGAAAAATCTCATATTCAGTGTCATAAAATGGAAATTTGCATGAATGAAGACATAAAATTTACAAAGTACACATTTTTTAGCATCCCTGCTTGGGGGCCGGACCTCATGTTTGGTACCTTTATAATAGAGACATTAAAAAAGGCTCGTGTACCTGCGGGCAGTTGCGGTCTCTCCAAAGAATCAGCTCGCGATCAAAAGTAAATGATTGCAATCGAACGAAAAAATAATTATTCATAAATTTTCAAAATCTATATTTTTACGAGAAATGGTCAGGTAAATAAATTTTCCAACTTTAAATAATTTTATTTTAAATAAACCGTTTATACTAAATTAATGGATAAAAACTGATGATTATTCTGCATTAACCCTTTGCACTCCAAAGGTTTTTTCAAAAAGTTTGTACCAGCTCCAAGCAATTTTTAGAGAATTTTCTCAAATAAAAGATAATTTTGTAAAAAGTGGGTAAAACAGGTTTTTTGTTTTAAAAAGTAAATTTATTTTATTGTTAAGATGTTTATTTATTGAATCAAATTAAAAAAAATGTAGTGTGATATATTTTAAAACATTCTCCAGGATGAAGGGATGGTTTTCGCTCGCACGTATCGCAAAAAAATGTTGTTCTTCTTCTTTTTCCAGGTGTATTGCGATCAGAACATACCAAACAGTCTTTGTATTTTGTGGCATCATATATGAAACGGGGAGCACCATCCAATCTCTGTTCCTGATCACTTGTTGATGCACGCGCCGGTTTGGATTTCTCGGCACGAAAATTTCCAAATAACTCCATCAACAATCTCTGTCGAAATTTCTTATGGCTTAGGGGTTTTCTACCTTCTTTTTTCTCGCATTCAGTTTCATTTCAGCAAGTTCAGGTTGGGTAGTAGGTTGAGATCTTCTGACTCTCCTTCTCACTGATTGGGATGATGATGTATACTTCGTATAAAAATTTACGTGTTATCCAAAAATATTGAAACACCTCACAAATATAATCCTCTCAGTAACAGTTCAACAGATACTAAATATCGTTGAAAGTGTACATTATACCTTCACCCGAACATATTTTTTTCCTACATTCCAGTCTCACACGTGATGTAAGGGGTCCCCTTTCGTGTCCATACCGCGGGGACCTGAGCTGTCTTGGTATGCGGTTTTTTGTAAAGAGTTTCCCTGTCTTGGCCATTGCTGGCATTGGACGTACATCTTCTACCAATATTGGTATCGGATTTTACCCTCTCGACTGTGTCCAGGCAAGTAGGAGGGGGTTAGCCTCGGTATTCGTTTTTGTATATAAATAGATATATCGTTTTAATCTAGCATGAAACTATTAGCATAATTTTTGATAAAATAAAATAAAAAAGGCTTAAAAGTTTAAGAAATTTTCAAAATTCCCGTATCTCATTGCAACACCATTTGAATTTGTTTTTTCCTAATTCTGGACAAGATCTCAAACTACTACGTCAGGGAAGACGTTGGCACCTTGAGAAGCAGAATTAACCGATCCGTCACGAAACGAATATAAAACCATATTTTGGATTTTTAAACCAATAAATATGACGCATAAATGTCACACACACTCCTCAATGTCCCGACGTAGATGGAGGACACGCCGTCGGTAAACCGACCGTTAAATTCTCGCAGCACGTGTCACTAGTATACCTTTCACTCGCACTTGGCACATCGTTCTGGATGCGAGCGAGAAAAACATCGCGTGAATATTGTTATTTTTATGTATTTTTTCGCAATTGCGGATAATTAAGGGCAATGAATATTTTTTTTAGATAAACGTTAAGTTTATGACATGTCGCATTCATATTAAAAGAGTTTTTCGAGAAAAATCAAAAACTTGGGGTCCCAAATATACCCCACCGGCACGGTTAGATTAAATATGTCCCACATGCCTTAGCGCAAACTTTCAGGTCATTTTAAAATGGTTATTAAGATAATTTAAGTTATTTATTTTCAAAATTGAAGCGACCATTCATATTATTAAATTAAATTATTACCATTTGGTGTTGCCATTATGAAAAAAAAATCGAGGCGAACAGGTTAATCATTGATCATATTGTCAAAAGAAAATCGACCCTGAACCCAACCCTATTCAAAGTCAATTAAAGATTGACATGTAAAAAAATCACTATGAGAGATAGCCAGCAAGACAATATTTCTGAGAAACTGTAGTTTTTTTTCAGGTTTTGAATACGTATTATATTTAAATGCGATTTTGGGTATTTTAATAAATTTCTCTGATTTTTCATAAAACTTATCCCTTTTCAGTGTGTTGATTTATTTGTGCAATTATAAATAAAAAGAATAATTAAAAATACATTTGAAAAATAAGAAAGGCCTTATCCAGCGCATCACATTCGCTGTCAGGCAGCGCAGCTTCACGCACATACTCGTGAATGGCTACGAAGAATCGTGATCTCAAAATGCCGGCCCAGCACAAGAGTGATTGTCTGCGCCCAGATATCATTCGAAATACATTATTACAATGTCAGTTATTTCCTCTCGACACCATTTATAACATTGCGTGAACGACGGGACATGTCAAACGGCGATAGTTTCCCGCCGGAAGTAGGCAGCGCCGCAGTCAACGCGCGGGAAAATCTGACAACTTTCTAATACCCCACACGCGTCAATTGGGCTTTTATCATTGAATCTCGAACTTGTAAATTTTATCACATAAAAAATATATATACGGAGAGAATGTCACACCTCTTTATAGCGTGGTGCCAAAACCACTACCGTCGACAGATTTTAATTAGGCGCTCGATTAAACAGATTTCATCACGCTCGTATGGGTCCAGTTACACATGAAGGGTCATGAAAATAAATAATAAAAAAATATGTAGAGAAAAAAGTGGTGGTATAATATCAGATTCTTGTGGTTGGAGCGATTACGAATTTGCGCTGACAATGTTGCTCAATGAAATTATATACATGCGTGTAAAAAAAATAGGGTGACACGAATTTTCGCGAAAATATAATAAATAACTATAATTCGGGCTTGCTGAATTTATTCAGCGCGTATAAAACGCACGATGACATCGATGAGCGGTCGTTAAACAAACCTGAATGTATTAATCATCGAATATTTCGAATAATTATTTAATTTCAGCGAAATCATGACATCATTTTGCAAATTATAATTTTAAGAAAAATATGTAAGAACCTGTTATTTTAATTTTACCATTATTTTCATATATATTTACATAAAAAAATCATTTTAATTCAGAATATTTATTATATTATAATAAATATTCTGAATTAAAGACATTTTTAAATAATCACTCTACACCCATGTCTTTTAATCGTACCAAAAAATCAGATGTACATATATTTATTAGATAATGATTTCGTTTGAACTTGCCGAGATCGCTTATACCCCCTCATCATCTATGAAACGAAATTACTCTATTAACATTGAGTCATCATTATTGTAACGAAACCGAGATGGCATTGTATCGATTGTGTCAATATATGAAGTAATATCGCGATATTTGATGCATTATTCCGCGTTTTGTATCGTCGAAATTAATAATTAATCATTGAGATCTCTTGCTGAGTAAATTTTCTGATTGAACGACTCAGCGTGACTGTGGATTCGAATACAAATTATTTTTGGCAATGATGAGACAGCAACCGGACCGGACGAAGCAATCATCAACAAGAAAGGTTCATATCTGGTAGCAGTAAATTTATCCATTGAAAGGATTGTTAGCCCCTCTTTCGGCAGCTGGCGCACAATCCGAAACAGGATCTTCGGACGATTCATAATATCGCGATTCACATGACATTTTAAATGAATATATTAAATGACGGCGTATTTTTTCAACACATTATCCACCCCAATATGTAATTATACATTTTATATGTTATTCGCGTAACTATCATCGAGCATGTACCCCCTTCGTGCCGACACAACATCGAGGCGTGGTCATACTGCTTTGATCTCGCCGCCATACTCCGCGTCTCACTCGTACTTTAAAGGCCAAATTAATCCGTAGCCACTGTAAAATTTTTAATGATATTAAATGTGTATAGAAATTCCGAGAACCGTCGGCAATTTCCCGTGTGCGGATTTTCTTCAGCGAGTTTCGTGTGTAAAAATTTTATTGTGTGTTTTTTTTCCGCGGCTAAGAATTCCGTCGTGTCTATTTCATAGAACCTCGAACCGTTTCTGAGTAAGGTATAAGATTGGTGGTATAAAAAAAATGGAACATGGTCAAGGGCTGGATGTAAAATCATCCGGCTTAAAATTATCGAGTCGGTTTTTATTTATTTACTTTTTAATTTGTACAGAAGAATCCTTGTTAAAATTAAACTTGCCGACTTCGGTTATTCAAACGTTAAATTATGGATGCAACCTGCATCTACTTTTATTATATATTAATATAGAAATCATATTTTTTAAAAACACTCAATCATAACATTTTGATAAACCGAAAATCATTTTTTTATAAATGAAAATATTTAAAAGGAATTTGTTTTAAGGAAAAATCGAATACGCTCTTTTTTTACAGTATATATATCTTAGAATCTAGACATCTAAAAAAAATACTAACGATACATCTAATATGTTAGAATATAACGATACTTCTTATATTATTACTACTATTACTGTGTTATTGAATTACTTAATTATGTGAGAAAATGTTGTTTTAAATCTCTCGTGAATTAAAGCTGTTATGATATATTTTGTTTACTTTTTTACCTATTGATCGTTGACTATTGTGACTTAAAATGATGATAAGATGCGAAATTTTAAATATATAATTATTTTGTTCTCAGAATGCTGTTAGGACAAATTATTAGTGTTTGTTATAACGTATAGTTTATAGCATAGCAATGCAAAGAATAAGTAAGAATTTCCTTTTTGCAGGATTCAAAAAAATGAAATATGTATTTGCCTGTACGTATCTGCTTATTTTAATTGTTCAGTTGAGAATTTTTCGCATATTATTATTGCAGGCGACTTGCGATTAAACAAAAATAGAAAAAAATATGAAAACAACGAATAAAACAGGTCTTAAAAATCAGACTTAAAAGGGTAAAAAGACTGAAGCTCGAAATATAGATACAGTTTTAAATAACGCTTCTATTTTAATTGAGTTAGTAATTTTCTCTATTTAAGAACTGAAATTATATGTATAATAAATAAATATAATATAATAAACAAATTTTGAATAGATATCAGAACACATCTTTTCTTTAACGGTTGTATCTGGAACGTATCCCCAATAGCACGCAAAAAAATATTTTTTCGTGCTATTCTTCATTTTTACAACTAGACATTATTATATTTTAAGTCATTAAATCACAGTACGCGAAATTAAAAAATAATGAATATTTTTCAAATCAAATTATTCCTCGTTTTTCGATATATTAAAAATATTCCTCGTGATCGAAATGAAGATAATCAAAATTACCGTAAATTTTGATTTTATTAAAGAAACCTTTTTCACTTCCTAACCTAAATCTAAAAAATATGAGTAAATGAATCGATATCAGATCACTTCCAAGATAATTCTGATTACATATTAAAATTACATGTAGACAGAATTATCTTAATATCTCGTAGAATATATACTAGTTGTACAATTATCACAAAAAAATAATAAAACATTATACAGGTTTTTCACTTCAAATTCATATCTTTGCATTTTAAATTAAACCTTTTGCATTTCAAAATACCCTTAATTCAATAGACAATGAAAGGAAAAAAGGGTTAATTTGAAATGCAAATGGGTTAATTTGAAGTAAAAATACTGTACACGTAGTTACAGCTAGCTTAAATATTTAATATTTGTTCTCTATGGTTTTCAGAATCTATAGACCAGTATGAATCCATCTCTTTTCCATCCACCACAAGAAATTTATAGTACATAAGAGGAATAAGACAGTGGTGCTTTCACCAATCAGATTTCCTTAATATTTACGGAGTAAATAAGATATTGAAAGGCTGAAAAAATGGTATAACTGTATCCGAGAAAAAATCTGTATTTAGAGCTAAATAGGCTAAATAAGCTAAATAGGCCAAGTTGTTGACTATCTACAGCTAGAAAATTAATATTTAACGGTTTTGTTAATAATTATTTATATTTTGACTAGTCAATCGACTCGATCGGCGATTTCGAGGCAATCGACTCAAACATTGAAAATGATTTCAGAAAAGGACGAAGCTGACAAGGACTGCTATGTCGAGATATACCAAAATATGAAAGAATTGAAGCATCACATAGTTTTCTCAATTTGTTTTACAGATAACTCTCTTATAACACGGTATCACTTAACACGATTTCGTTCTGACACGCAATAAATCTGGAATCATTTGTCTTGGATACAGTCCCATCCGTTGAGAAAAGCCAAAAATTCAAAAGGGGGCTGGAAAATTGCCTGTCTCCATACCAGAAGATCTACAACGAGATTTTAAGAAATAGGAAACAAACCTCTATTACAGACGTTTTAAAGTGAACTTGATTGTTGAAGATAATATTATTCAACTGAAAATTCAAAAGTAAAAAGAAAGCAGTGATGATGAAGAAAAATATTAAATTTAGGGTTAATAAATCGAAAATGTTTATATTTTATATTGATTGTTACAAATGTTTTTAATAAAATTGAAGTAGCTTAGAATTGAGTTAAAAATATATTTGATTTTATAAAGTTTTCTGAACCTAACCTCTATTTTGTATAGGTTCTGGGCCTTTTTTCCAAGAACCTATCTACCGGGTACCTGTACATCAAAAAATATGGCCTCCAAAAATAATCCCAAGCAAAAATGAAAGACGATCTGGGCTACTTCTAAATAATAATAATTGAAAATGAAATGCTCTTATTAAAATTCGTAGCATTGACTAATTTCTAATACAAAATTAAGATAAGAACTTCGATGAAGGTATAAAGAGGCACAGTCACAAAACTTACCAATTAAGGTAGTCAATATTATTACAATACAACTAAAACATTTTATTATAAAAAAATATCTATTCAAATTTAAAAATATATACAGGTTTTTCACTTCAAATTACCCATTTTGCAGTTCAAATTAACAATTTTGCATTTCAAATTAACTATTTTCCTTTAAATGTATATCGAAAAGGGGTTAATTTAAAATGCAAAAGGGTTAATTTGATTTGCAAAAGGATGAATTTGAAATGAAAATCCTGTATAAGATAATTTGCCTTATTGGTCATAGAAGAATGGAAGAGTAGTAAGATTGATTTTTAATTAAAAGTTGTACAAATATAATATGGAATTACGTATATTTATTACAAAAAAATTTTGACCAAATTTCCAGGTAAATCCTAATATATTTGTTCGCTTTCGTTTCTGACACCTGTACAAAATCTTCACCGGACAATCACTAGGGGGTGCATTGTGTAGGATTTTGGTTTTTATAATATATAATAACTTAGCTCTAGTGTAAAGAAATGATCACAAAAGCCAGATCGTTAACGGCGGGAGTTGGGCGTGGTCTCGTTACCTGTTCGATATACAATTTTTTGTTCACCCGAGATATCCAGCGAGTTCGAGAAATTGAGATATCCATTTTGGAATAATCGTGTGAAATTATCATCATTTTATTAATCGTATACAATATGTATATATCGAAATAAAAATATATTTGGATGATGAAAAAAAAATGCCGGTATCGAAACCGGTACATAATTTATGCAGAGGACAGCAGGTGTAGGTTTTATTTCTGTCATAAATCTTTTATCAGATATTATCTAACAATACGGAATCATGGAAACACGTGTACGATTTTTTTTAAAATTTTTATAATAATTTCTATATTATTGGAGACGGTTTTATCGTTATTCGCATAGCAGGTGGTGGAGAGCTACGTTGAAATTAAAGGTACATACCTAGAACCGTGCAAGATGAAGACGTTCAAGCCCTAACAACCGTCTGCCAGGATGCCCACAATTATGATAATGCCTACCATGCCTTCTTCATGAAGTTGCCAACCTTCCGAGTAAACAATTTCAACAATTAAATAAATAATAAATACGCAACCTCTAAAAAAAATGTCTCTATTTAATAATAATGAAACGAATTATGTTGTACATAGCATTTTTTTCAAAGTAAAATAAATAAGAAAAAGATGTTGATTGTATGTTCATGTCTTTGAAAAAAAATATTTAATCATCAGCCGAGCTTATTACGTGCTTGACAGCTCATTCATCAACACCTTCTTCGAAATCATGACCGAGGTTTTTCTTTTATCCACAGAACATATTATGAGAATATATGTATTAAAAATTATACAGGATGCTTTCGTATACAATAATAATTTTAATAACATGAACTAATAGTTTATTTCATCGAAGCCATTATTATCCAAATTAAATAAAATTTCTAAAAACCGTCTGAGATATGCCATACCGGATTCGTATCATGTCATATTTATTCCGAATTTAATTTTAACATGGTGAATACATACTTAAAATTCACATCATCATATTCAGATCAGATTTCCGAGAATCTACCGTTGGCTGAGAGATTGGATATGCACAACGCGAACGAGGCATTTCAATGTCAACCGAAATAATTTTTTTATAAAAAAAAATAATAATTTATAACACGTTGACGTACTACGTCCGAACAATGGACTTGTTCGCCATAACATAATGGGCCTCCATTTGAAATATGGCCACGTTTGATGTTCCGAATATTCGGAAAATTACCTGTTTATTTGACGACGGGCAACAAGGAAAAAATGTGTTTTGAAATCTGAGGATTAAGCTACCTGTAATCTGTCTTAATACCCGACAAAGTAAGCACAGAACAATCGCTTTGTTTACTGAGCTTTTCATTTCTGAAACGTCGGTAAATCCTTTATCGGAATCGATTGAGATGTACCGAAAAATATTTATACTATATATTAATATACGGTTCCAAAGCTACATAGGATTCTCTTTTGGTAGCCCTTGATTTACGCGATAGAAAAATTTAATCGAGGGAATTATTGGCTGGAAATCCTCTTTACAAATACTGCAAGTGTCTTATGATCAACGACTGCCTCGTTCTGCAAATATTCCTTGAGTTCGGTCGTCTGCAACCGATCAACTAATAAAGCTTTTTGAATTCATTAATATTAGTGTCAAGATGAAACTTGAAAGTCGTTGAGCAGACTGCGTATAATTGACCAGGTATCCGCCACGGTGGCTCGACAACAACCGAGTCATCCGAAGGGGGTCTATTAGAAACCCCAAGTATTTCAAGCCAAGATATGAATGAATTCTTCATAAATATCTTGACATTTTTTTTTAAATGGATTATTTTAATAATAAAAATAGTTATTCGTGATATGCTTAATAATTTGGTCGATATTTTGAATTTTTAACTAATCAATATGACGCATAAATAACACGCACATTCGCTCGTACATTTCATTCGTACTATATCATACAGGATGCAAGCGAGAAAAAATAGAAGCGAATATAGTTCATTATTTTTTTTCTTTAGACTTTTTTAGACGAATGCAGAAAGTTTGTGACATGTAGGATTTATTTTAAAAGAGTTATTCGAGAAAAACTTGAGGCACCCAATAGACATCAGCACGACAAGCTTACTATCAATCTAAAGAGAAGATTGTTCTGTAATTTGGAAACTTTTCGCCAATAAAACTATTTGTGAGCCATAGCTTTAATCTACATATTTTCGTTATTATATCCAATCTCTCTTAAATGAAAATATCAAGAATAAGATCCAGAGTAGAAAAACGTGGTGTTTTTCGTGAATTGGAGATTGATTTATGCTTATCAATAGATGTTGACGAAATATCACATAAAATATATATGTACAATAATATTAATATGTAATCACTGTATAAAAACGGTATTATTATTTTTTTGTAAAATCCTCGGAAAACTAGGCCTGAGTAGCGAATATTGTGAAATTACTTATTTATATTTCAGTTTTGAGCAATATGTACCGCAATTTTCTCTGTAGTACTTTTTTAATAAATGTTTTTACTGATGAAATAATGAATTGTAATGATTTTTCGTTTATAAAATTAATTTATCTAATATATGGTAAATTTAAATAGTGCAAGAATTATTAAGAATTTGTTTGGCTAATTTTCTGTATAAACCAAGGGTAAGTCACGTATTTGTGTGCAAAAACAGTTCTCTAGAATTTGGATCATATATTTTTTTAATAGCCAATCAATCAAAATTAGGTTCATTAATAAAAATGCTTTGTTTATTAATTATTTTTTTTTACCATTTTCTAGATTTAGAGCTTATCAATCACAGAGTGCTGATAAAACATATTTGGGTTCTGAAGAATATCAGCTGAGCAATGAGAGCTGCGTAATGAAAAAAAATTGTCATATTTTAATTAACCTTTTCCACTGACCATTTTTGGTCGAATCTACGTTCTACTCTCATTAATTGTATTTTACGAATATATAAAATAGATTTTCATTGGTAAAATTAATAAAAAAACATCTATGGGGTTTGATCTCCTATCTTATTTAATAAATATATAAGTTGATTTTTTTTTGCAAAAAAAACCTTTGGGCCAATGCCTCTTTCCCAAAGAGTGGAAAAGTTTAAAAACATATCGTTGGGATGGTAAATGAAATAATTTACCGAAAATACAATCAAGAATAAATCAAAATCTTGCAGAGGTTTAAAAACGGAAAAAATAATTCAGCTACGTTTAGGAAGACAAAAGCCAAAAAAATAAGATAAATATGAAGATAGAGCAAATATTAAATTTATTGTTAACACATTCCGGTCCGCTGGGTTCCGCGCCGAGATTTGCGTTGGGCCGGGCGATTTCGCGTAAAAAATAGCAAAAGTAAGTACTTCAGTTAAATCGATGTAACTCTGATACCATTCAAGTTACGTCAATATTTTTTTTATGTTGTGTTCAGAAAGGTTATCTCTATGTAAAAAAAAATAATAGTTCAAAACTTCTCAAAGTGTGGTCTGCGTATCCGTGTAGTGTAATAACACTCCGTAAACATCAGCGCCAACGAGAGCTCGAAAACGCGGTCCCCCGTACTTCTACGTTGGCCCGCGAGGACGCGTTTTCGAGTCCACCGGACCTCAACGTGTTAATATTAGAGAGTCGAGGAGTATATAAAATGACATTCACGATACCTAGCCGTGCCCTTTTCTCGTATAATATTATTTTTTAAATTAAAATTCGATAATTAAAATACTGTATTTGAATTTTTTGGATAATTTTTATTGACGTAAAATATTTTATTCGTGATTTTTGCTAAATATATCAGTGTAAATTTTAATAATTTGTAACTAGTGCTGACTAATTTATAAATCTAGCAGTCAATTATCTAGTACCTAGTTCCATTACTGATTCTTTATTAGATATAAGCTTTTCTTCCACTCTATCTCGAATACAGAGTTGACAAAAAAATACGGATGTATTTTTTTAATTTAATTTAATTCCGTTAAATTTAAAAAGTCAAAAGTGAGCAATGTATATATTAAAAGCTTGACAATTCCAAAACCAAAGTATTGACCATCATAAATATAAGATATTTAATTAAACAAAATTTATTTATTAATATAATTATATATTACGAGATATAAATCGTTTTATTG
>JAGXCT010034646.1:64289-97006 GCA_022495035.1 Philopotamus ludificatus
ACAAAATTTATTTATTAATATAATTATATATTACGAGATATAAATCGTTTTATTGGATGAATTAAAATATAAAAACATGAATTTTCACACCTAAAGGTACATTAAAATATATTCGTTTATGATGCGAAGTTATTTTACTCTTCGAAAGCCATAATATAAGACAGGAAACGAGCTGTCTAAAAAAGGATAAATAACGATTCGCAATAGCTCTGAGCGTTAATTTTTTGTCTCGCCAGAGTAATACATCAATGATTGCGGACAGTCGGGAATCATTTCGAGACAGTCAAATGTATCATTGCTCGAGCAATAAATACGTTTAAGCGTAGAATAACACGATGTTAATAAGACATGCAATTTTATGATCAATCAGAAGCCATCGTAGGATGTGTAGTTACAGATTTACAATACAGTCAATAAAAATGTACCGTAGCCACGAATCGACAGTCACGATTTGTGAGGAGAACAAAAAAATTATGTAATTTAATGGACTTGCTTGTTATTGCACAACGCTCTAACGTCTTAATTAACATGGAATTCTTCTAGGCATTATAAGATTGGTTCGGGCAATAAATAATATGAGTATTTAAAAAAAATAACAGTGATTAAATCAGGAGGTTTTTGGACCACCTCGCTTTACAAAATTATATTTTGTAGCTCTGAAAATGATCTAAAAAAATTGCGGTACGCTTTGATGGTGATTCGTTTTACAATATGTTGTAATTACAAGACTCACAATAATATCGTCCGGCTTGTGCGTTGTAAATTGATCTAATCAATGGCAAATGGACGGCGCTGTAAAGGTTTTTTTTATGGATTTATGACAGTGTTAAAATATTTTATTTAATGTCAAATTTACTAAATATATTTTATTTTTAATTTGAATTCCTTAGTAACACTTTGTTATTTTTTCAGTGTGGTGAAATATTAATATTAATTGCGTGTCTAATTTAATTTTACCTGAATATTTGTGGTATTCGTTTCTCGTCTGGTTGCTGTGTCCAATTTTCTAATCAACGATATCAAGATTGTGAGTAAAATTGATGTTATCCACATACTAAAAAATATTATTCACTTAACAACGCGTAAATAGTTACTGAAATATATTCAAATGCTAACGTTCCAATAGAAAATATCGATTTTCTATAATTATATACAAAAATATGACATACAAAATTGGTTTCTATATAATAAATTAATTATGGTCCATATAGTAAGAAAAAAAAATATAAAAGCATTTGATACTAATCAGAGTTCCATTATCTATTAAATTTAAAATTATTAATAATATGATTTTAATTATAGATATTGAAGAGGAGCGATTAAAAATTGTTTTTCTTTTTACGTACTTGTTTCATTCCATTTTCGTATACTCATTAATGTTTACGAAGCATCAGCCTTTAATTTTTTCCATCTTTGGGTATAGAAGGGAGTTTTAGAGGGTTCAGTCCGAATAAAGAGGTTAAAGCATCATAACAGTGTTGTTTTTAATCAAAGTTTCTCTTCACATTATCCGGAAATAAAAAATCGCCGAGCGCACAAAAACACATGAAACTTTTACGACATTCGACAATAAAATAAGCATTCAATAATGCCATCTAATGTCGAGATACGTCAGAGATAAGTGTGCCAAAACTACATCAAAAGCTGTGACAATATAGCTAAATTAAAAAAATATATATTATTATTCTTTGAATCTAGTCTAATGGAAAAATGCCAAAAAGACAGATGTAAATATGCATATTATATGACGTGCTAAATTAACTAAAAACTTCCCTTTTCGAATCTTTATTTAATTTAAATATATTAATTGAATTCATTCCCGGATAAATCGCATCCAGAAAATTGGGAGTATACCGTCAAATCAATACTACCAATCAATACTTTCAATTACAGAGTTCATCTAAATTGGACCAGCCCTTAAAATGTTGAGAGTGTATATTTATTATAGTATATTAATTAACCATTTTTTTGAGTCGTGAAGCGATTACATATTATATTTTTATATTTTAAACCACTTCCCTCATTTCTGAGGAACGTGACCATGTGCATGATTCCCCTTTCGGAGGACCATGGACATAGTTTTTAATTAACCATAATCAAATGATAAATGTGTATCAATTTAATGTCAGATAACCAGATAATGATATAAGATACAATTAGTTGTTTATAAAAGTCCATTATGCAATTCAAAGTCTAAGCCAGTTTGTGGCCAGAGTGGCCGAAGAACAAACGCTGGATAGTTGACAGCGAGAGCCGCTGCCATAGTGCAGCATGCGAAGAAACGAGGCGGTGCAAAAATTTATGGTTGTCACGGCAAGTCGCAAGAGCTGTCAGCGAATCGGATGTACAAACTGGTCGCGGCCCAAGTGTCAGCCCAGAGGTGTCTTGGCCAGCTCGCTGCCTTTGGTCAGACCAAGACCGGCAAACCAGTTCCCTTTAATCCCACCTCCGCTACGAGGCACTGAAAACCTTCATAAAGTATCTCCACCTACGGGCAGAGTGGCCAAGAACTCCAGACACCATTGAAAATATCACGAATTATCCACCATAACTACGTTCTATGCACATACCTCATTGAATATTCCATAAAATAAGAAAAAAAAATATTATCATAAACATGATCTTAAATTTAAAAGTAGCGTTATTTTTATCATTTTAGTATTGCACTTTATATGATGCATTCTGTATAATTCTTGAGTAGTGTACTAAGAAATTCAACGAACAAGCATTCAGAGCACATGCATTAATTCCACGCCAGACGTCTTCATAGCGAATGCACTCAAGCAAATCTCACCCGTAAAACAAGGTCAACTGGGATTAATATGCACATGCATTTAATTCCAGATGATTAAAACTGCCGCAATTATTTGAGACATGAAACGAATCTCACACTTTAGTGCGAATTCATAAGAAACGTATGTGCATATATTTTAACAAGAATTAATTAATACAGGCAAATCATTGGTCGCAAGATTACAATGGAAGAAGGGCATGAAAATGGGCATATATTCCTCTTTATCAGACCTCCTATAATAATTACTATTATATGATTTTCTGTTAGTTAAACTTTATTAGGCTACGTTATACACTAATGCTTAATCAGTACCAAAATAATTCCAGTGTAGAGCGAGAGAGCCGAAGACTTAAGAAATAAATCCAATGCCAAGCTTTGATGGAAAACGTTTTAGCGAGACTAGTCTAGCCTAGTTGTGTCCATTTCTGAGGAGTAACAATTTGCCTGACTATAATTCTACGACTTTTTAAAATAAATAAGTTGTCTAGTATCAGCTCTTCAGACTGTACTTTATAATTGTAAATACAGTCAGTCCTCGATTTAAGCGATTTAAGACTTAAATAATATTCCTTCCTCCGAATGCTACCTCTATTATTCATCCAATGGATCATGGTGTAATACAATGTTATTACACGGTGTAATAAAACCTGCGAAATATAATTAGGCAAGCAGTTGATGGACAAAATAAATATCGTTATCCCAATTTTGGAAAAAGTATAACATTTATAAAGCCGCTCAAAATATTGGTGCTGCCTGGAGTGAAATTGCAATATCTACCATGAGTATCGTATTGAATAAGCTCATCCCCTGATTGGTTGAGGAGAGTATTACACCAATTGAAGACGTCGACGTAGTTATCCAAGATCTTGTTGAAATCGATGGTTTGATTAACAGTCATTCAGCGGATGAGCAACTATGTATTGGTGGAACTTGAGGATGAGGAAAGGAAGAATTATTTGAACAACCCAAGCAATTTGAAACTGCCAAGATGGGTGAATATTTAAATATGATCCGGGATAAATTAGCTGGTCTCGAAGGCATGACCCTGATCCTGATCGATCTGTGAACGTTACAAACGCAGTGAATACTGAATACTGAATGATATTGCATGCTACACTCAAATTTATGAAGAAAGAAAAGGGTTGAAAGACAATTAACACTGTACTGATACTTGAACTAGTTCGTCTATAAATATGTGTATGTAAATTCTGTTATATGTGCAATAAATAATATTTTCTTGAGTACAAAGATATATTTTACTTTCGCTTATTCTTTGAAACTAAATCATATTTTTTGCCAAAAATGCTTAATGTTATGCTTTCCTCGATTTACGTGATTTTTCGATTTACGCGAAAACCTTGGAACCAATTGATCGCGTAATTTGAGGACTTACTGTAGATCTTTTCGAAGACTTGAAATGGAACCGATGATCTTGGATTGGCTAGGATTGTCTCGCTATTTGATGTTATTGGCCAGAGTCCCGGTTGAATGTCAAACTATCGCAGAATTTTAGAGAAAGCGATTGATAGATAAAATTACCTACACTCTAAAATAGTACTAAATATTAAAATATTTTAACTCCGTATTTACAAAGTTGCTTCAAGAAATGAGACATGATGTTAAAGCAAACTGCAAATGTTGAATTATTAATAACTAAATAAAGAAAGACAACAATTCCTTACGGTAGGCTTTTGAATTCCCTGATATTAGAATATTCAGTGATTCGTCTGCCAAACGAGACGATCGACTTAAAAAGCTTTATGGATTCGTTAATATTAGTATCAAGATGAATCCCTTTTCTATCAGTTATTGAACGAATTGCATATAATTAGCCAGCTTTGAAAGTTTTCTTTCAATCTAAAGGAAAAGGAGATTGTTCTGATATAATTTGGATGTTATTCGGCCAGAAAACTATTTTCCTAATCCGAAAAAACTTATTTGCTACATATTTTTGCTCCACAATGTCCAGCATTTATTTGATCACGTGCCTATCATTGTTTTAAAAATATATAACTGTATTATAATCGTCCCTGAAAAATACACTTGGAACATCAAAATGATAAATTCTTCAACCATAGCATTAAAATAGGAAATCATATTCGTGTCTATTGAGAAAAGAGAAAATGATCGTCGCTGAGATAATAGAAAAAATTAACACAGAGTGAAAATGAAATTGGCGCTAATTTTGTATATAAAAAACCGTTGGATTCGTTGCGTAGATCTGATGAAAACAACTTTGCTTTTTGATTTTAAAGAAATTATCAAACTTTTCTCTCTTCTTTTTATTCGTCCAAGCAATTCTGCAACTCAATTTTTGATATGATGTTTAACACCTTCAGTAATTCTAGTTTTATCTACTCGATGTTTGAAAAACGTTTTCATTTTATGGTTCTCACCATCTTCTGGGAATATATTGTAGAAGTTTAGGCATTATACGTAGTTTTTGATCAATGATTATTTATAATATTTATTCTTTAAATTTTTTTAGACAAATACGAAAAGTTTGTGATATATAGGATATATATTAAAAGAGTTATTCGAGAAAAATCAAAAACTTGTGGTCCCAAATTGACCCCATCGACACGACTGGGTTAATATATGGATAATACTACGATAATATCAAATAAAGTAAGCATCCAATCCAGCTACCGATGTCAAGATATATTAGTTGTACCTACACAATAAAAAAAATATGACGAAATCCGGTTCAAAGAAATGATATTGATGACATCATAAATGAAATAAGAAAATACGACGTATGGATTTTCATCAGAGAATGACATATATTTAAACACATATCGATTTATCTCAATTAATGTTGTTACCGTGGAAACATGAATTAAAAAATATTTTTTATTGTTTCGGTATCTAGGAATATTTTCAAAAAATTCTCGAGCTATCTCTGCAGACCGCCGTCGGCATCTGCGTCTCACAGTTTCGAGGCAATCTAGAATTTCTGTGTGTCGATCAGTCTTATGTGTCAGCGTATCTCGTAAAATATATTACTTGGCTTTTTTGTGTCGGGAATAAGTGTAATAATTCGTGTCGACATATTTGTCCGGCGTCCTGTGCCGCCGCCGGCCGACGTCTTCCCATTCGGTAAACCGGTCCTGTTATTTTTTCCAAAGCGGCTAAATTGAGTTGTTTCATTTGGACCTCGTAGTGGTTGTTAAAGGTTTATATATATATTTTTTTTATTATATTTTTGGCGAGCGGAAACGTGCAAATTTATGTCGAGGTGTAACTCAATTAAGCGACGCGGCCGACGCACGTTCTTCGACCGGAATCAAACACATTTGTTTTAAAATATAACGATAAATAATGCAACACTTTACTTGGACGCTGATTGAATCGCATATGAATAAATTCAGTGGGAGATATACGTATCTTTCATGTCAATTATAACAAGCCACTCTATGTTAATTAAAACGAGTTATGAAGTCTTCGAGTATTTTTTTTAATCCGATCCATGGCAGGAGGTGTCATAAATATATAAGATTTTCTAAACGGATATTATAATTATGTACGTCGATTGAGTTCTAATATAAATTTCAACAACCGGTTCTATTAAATTTTGTCATTTTATCGAAATGCGATGTTAATACAATTTTTTACGAGATCGTGAGAGAATTTCTCGATTTTGGTAGAAGTTTGAAATATTGTTTGTTGTCGGTAAAAGCTGGATTGTTGTCGGAAAAAAATAATAGCCGAAAGGTCGACTGAAAAGCGAGACGTTACTCCATCGACTTGCGGCAGAGTGAGATGGAGCGAGTTGATAGCTATAGTTCCGGTGGAGCAAAAAGCTTGATGCCTTCATTAGTACAGGCTCACTCGCCGGCATCACGATCTCGAGAGGAACTTTGATGGAGGTGCGTTAACGTGGACGCCGACTCAATATTATTAAAATATATATTTTTCTATCTAATATTCGTTATCGGGACTTACCAGATACAATATTCAATCCCCCTTACTCATTACTGATAGTAATTATTTATCAGCTTGATATCTATAACAAATATTATTTTTTTGGATGTAACATAATGGCGCAGTACGGATAAAATCAATACAATGCAAATTTGTGCAAACAAAAAAATAAGGATAATGCATACTAAATATGTAATAGTTTCTAAAACAAACACAATTATCTATTTTCTATAATACATACTAATATAAAATTGTATTAATTAAAAAAACATCTAATTTAGAATTCCTGAATGCCTAATTCGCGACGTATTTTTATTGTATTAACGAATGAAAAATAATTATATTGCTGACATTTACGGGACATATATTTTGTAATTGTTATAAACGCATAATATTAAGATCTTAACCCTTTTCACTCCGTGGGCCAGACGTATTGGCCCAAAAGATTTTTGGGTAAACCCTATAGATCAGGGATTCCCAAAGTGTGAGCCGCGGCTCCCCAGGGAGCCGCGGTGACGTCATAAAGGCGCGCGAAATATTCAATTAAACAATTTCGGCAAATTTGTTGGAATTCCCAATTCTCGAAATTTTTGCGCCATCTTTTTGCGTTCGCCTTTCCCAAAAAGGTCAAAAATTTTGAAAAATATCTGATGTGTTAAAGGAGCCGCGAAAAAATCTGATGTATTTAAGGGAGCCGTAAACCGAAAAAGACTGCGACTAAAAGTGGACAGAGTGGAATGTGTTAAAGACTTTGTATGAGATTTATATGTTTCTCTATTTTTATTTCATTTTTTGAAAATTTCTTCATATGCGGGTAAAATTTATCCAATTTTTCTCTGAAATAGTTTTCAATTTCTTCTAAAAGAGTCACGTTTCATCAGCATATATTTAATAGATTTTTTAACTACATATTTTGGTTGATATTGGAATTCGCTAAGTTTTTTTCACACATATCTTTATTGTCCGTAATTGCGAAAAAAACAAACATTCAATTGCGCGATGTTTTTTCGCTCGCATCCGGCACGATGTGCGAGTGGAACGTATACTACTGACACGTGTCGCGATAATCTAGCGGTCGGTCTACCGGCGGCGTGTCCTTAGTCTGCGGTGGGACATGCGCCGGGCGCGTGTTATTTACGTTTCATATTGATTAGGAGAAAATATCTACCAAATTATAAAGCATATCATGAATAACTATTCTTCGAATAATTCATTTTTTTTAAAGTCAAAAGTGAATTCTACATACATATCTTGACTTGAAATGCTTGGGGTCTATTTTCCATTATAAATACACCCCTTTCGGACGACGCTGTTGGTTTCGAGCCGCCGTGTAATACTCTATTTCTGAGATCCTTGATCTCTTATTAATTATTATCAGTGATGCATTGATGATAACATAATAGTTTTCCTGTATTTGATAATTAATTACCTTCTAGTTTAAAATAAAGATTTACAATCAACCCTCTTATAGCGCTCCCAGCTATAGAGCGATATGTGCGACAGTCCCTTCTATAGTGCTCTATTCTGTGCGTCGTTTTATACAAAACACTAATGCTCTTTAGTTGGAAAAAATAATCAGTTTAACAAATAAACAATAGTTTACCCCTTTAATCGCCAAGCCATTTATATGGATTTTTACCGTACGCCGTATAAACTTCAAATAAAATGAAAGGCTAAACATATCGACATTCTAACAATCACATTGCCATCAAAAGATGTCTCTGCATTAATTTTCATTTAAAAATATTATATTTATTCATAAATGAATTCGTAGTAGCGTTTACCGTGGCGCCTGGTGGTTAGACGATTTCGCGTGCCTGCACGCCGTGGCGTCTAAACGGTTAATAAACAAGGTCTTACGTTTAATATTTCTGATTTTTAAAAGTAATGATCAATAAAAAATGATTAACATCATTTGTCATTATTGCGTCTTTCCCTTTCTTGAAAATCTGATTAAAATAATTAAAATAAAATATGTTAAATGTGATCGTCTGTATCGACAACTTAGTCACGCGATGTTTCGAATATACACTGCAAGTACCTAGAAGCTCTGCATGGTTTTCAAGAAGGTCTTCTCGAAGCTGTTGCTCTCCTGTTTTATATGCAACTCGACGACGTACCTGGAGCTGAGATTTGAAATCGATAGGAAAACAAACAATCACGCAAGACAATTAATTGCATTTATAAGAGAAACGAACCAATTTAGGACCTATATTTTATCGATAGAATGGAGAGTATAAAAATAAACAGCTGTAATATCTTTAATAAGGAATTTTCCATTACAAACTGAAGATTGAGAAGTGTTGATCTTGTATGCCGTCTTTTTGTATTCGGGGCATATGGCATCCGTGCGACAGGTAAGGCGACAAGGCGAAAGCAGAATAAAGACGTCGTTTCACACAAATGCACATTTGCAATGCGCATTTGGAGCAGAGGATTATTCTGAATGCAATTCTGCAGGTGAGACGTGAATGCATTCAGCACCTCGCCGATTGTTTGAAGAAATCTCTGAATAGGCGCTCGGGAGCTTTTCAACCACGGCATAAATCTTGTATATGTATGTGTGCGTATGCACGTACGCTTCTCGACTCTAATCTTTTTATTTCAGTTTCTATATGTGCACATCCAGAAGCATTCAGGCGCATTCAGCTACCGGACAAAAGCGAATTTGGACGCACATTAGTTTTGCAGTTACGTCACACAGTAGCGAATCGTTTGAATATTATTAAACAAATGAATAATTATTTTTTTAAATATATGTATATGGATTTTTGCATATTTGAATCGGCAATATGCTTTTCGTTTCGGTCGTTGGTTAAATACCGCGCATGGAATGTTACCGTGAAATATGTATTTTAAATATTATACTGATTACGAAATAATATCGGTGATGATTATGAATATTTTGTCGTATATCATTAATCATTGTTAATAATAATGTATTTTTTTTCACTATTTTAATTTCATTTGAATAAGCAAATGACGGTTATGTATTTTTAATTACGATTCAATTGTGTATAATTTTATTGTATCAAATATATTAATATTTTATAAAAAAATAAAATTAAGCTGATACGTAAAATACTTTTTTATTACATGGAGCTCACTTTTAATGACACGTAATTTTTAGTCAGAGATATAATGATATTTTATATTAACACTCGGGCGACCGGTCCCGCGCCCGCGCGGAAATTTTCGTAAGCGGACCAAAAGTTTTTGATTTTTCTCGAATAATTCTTTTAATATAAATCATACGTATCCCAAACTATTTGTATTTATCTAAAAATGTCTAAAGAATAAATCTTATTAATAATCATTGGCCTTTATTGTCCGCAATTGCGGAAAAAAATAAAAACAAAAATATTCACTTCTGTTGCACGGGGTGGATGTTTTCTCTCGCTCGCGTATCCGGTACGATGTGCCAAGTGCGAGTGAAACGTATACTGGTAACACGTGCCGCCAGAATTTGGCGGTCGGCCTACCAGCGGCGTGTCCTCAGTCTGCGGCAGAGCATCGCCGAGTGCGCTTCTCATATACGTGTCATATTGATTAGTAAAAAAATCAAAAATATCAACCAAATTATGAAGCATATCATGAATAACTATTTTTATTCTTATAATAAACCTTTTTTTTTTCAATTCTTTATCAATACTTGAATATACAATACAATCTTTACTTGAAATGCTTGGGGTCTATTTTATCTTATAAATAAACACTTGGGATCACCTCTTCCATATGACTGTAAAATTATTACAAAAAAATAAAACATTACACATCTAGCTTAATATATGTATAAGATTTTTTATACCAGTTCTGGGCAAATTTTTTAGCTGAAGGGACGTACTGGGATTTTTAAAGCTACGGCGGAGCGCAAATAAAAACTTTTCCTAGATTAATCTTATTTATTATAATGACAAAAAACATATTTTCTCCTAATAATTTAATGAGATGAATGAAATTATTAGATGAATCTTTTTACATTTAAATTAAATTTATTCTAGCTCTAATGATTATAGGTTCACGGGCCGCGCATATTTTTTTTCCCAGATCTGCTTTGGACCAATAATATGGTATTAATATTACCTCCATTCCTCTCACTACAAAAATCATGTAAGGAATGAGATGCTTTTCCTCTCCAGATTTTTTAAATATTTATGGTGAGTAGATATGACTTTGAATCTGTTCCTGAGAAAAATATCTAGATTTAGAAATAAGTAAATCTTTTTAGGACGTTGTTATATTAATCGATTTGGTTGGTATTTAATTATATTTGGACTCGATGATCGACTCAAAACTATGAATCTGACAAATAGTGGCATGTCTTCTTTGTCGATTTGTCGATTTTAGGCCAGGTGAAACAACTCTGGATCTGAAGGAAGCCTAAAATTCAGAAGGGAGATTTAAAATTGACCGTCTCCATACAAGAAGATCTATAACGAGCTTTTAAAGAATATTACAGAAACCTTTTTAAAGAGGACAGAAGACGCGAATGATAATAATGAAAGAGTGAAGATAATATTACTGAATTGAAAAAACGTTTGCATTTAATTGTATCGATCAGTGATGAGGAAGAAACTTTATTATATTAAGGGTTAATAAATTTAATACAATTATATTATATTTAGTTTGATAATGGCCATATTCAATTATTAATACATTTAAGTCGACTGTATTGACTTAAAAAAATATATATTTGTTTTTATTAGATTTTCGGAACCTAATTCTAATGTCGTCCAATAGTTCTTTGTCAAAAAAAACACGATTTTAGATTATGTAATAATTAAATGACTTGGCGTCTATGAGAAAAAACTCCTCAATCTAGCAGCAATTTTCGCCATGGGAAGTAGAGAGACTTTTTTTAATATCAACATTGTGATTACATTTTTATTACACGAGTTCTTGGAATTGCAAAATTAGCTATGTTTACAATTCGCTGATAATGGTATCTATCGAAATTAGTATAAACAATATTTTTTATCATTCAGTGAATTTATTTATAAAGATGTAACCATGTAAAAAGATAAAATAATGAATCATAGAATATAATGGGCGTCGAATTGTACAAAGATTTTGTTACATAGAAAAATAATAATAATATGCTGTTATCAATACTAAGTGTTAATGCTCGAATAGCTAGACGAGACTTATAAAATTATATGTCAGTATATAAAAAGCATAACACCTATAAATGTAAAATTCGCAAATAATCGACAATAGCAATTGTTGCTGATGCATTAAGAAAATTAACCACTCTAAAAAGAAAAGATTAAATTAGACTATGCAGTAATAATAAATATAATAGTTTGCCACTACGCCTGACATAATATCTCTGATTTCTGAGAAAATCCGAGTAAGAAGCTAATATTTCATATACATATTTGTGAATTTTCTAGTATTACAGCTATAGAATTACACACTTTTATTCTCAATGAAATAATCTTATGAAAGAAGATCTTCTGCTGATTTGAGATGTACAGTATTAAATGGTGCATCCCCTAATTGATCTTGAAATAAAAATGTAATTTTAATCATCGCGTAAGTGATCAAGCAGTTTGAAGATGGCTCTCGGCGACAGCACGTGAATTATCGTGGCTGTCGATGTTTTGTTCGTGTTAAAAAAATGCATTTTCTTTTTTTATTATCATTTAAGTATGCCATGGAAATTTAGCTTATAGGATCAAATATCGAAATATTGTTTTTTTAAAAAACACTGGTTTAGAGGCATCGAACTAATAATATCAGGATTTAAATTAGCAGTTTTTCTTCTTCGTGTGTCTTATCCGTCTTTGTCTTTTCACTATAAATACGTCTATTTTTAGCTAGCTGAATTTTGCACCTCTCATCCGCTCCAAACATTCACAAAATTCGTAATTGAAAGTAGTAAAAAAATCTTAATAAATACAGTCTGTTTAGATCGCCGAATAAACTACAAAAAATATATATAATGAATAAGAGAAAGGAACTAAGGTCAAATTGAATAACCTATGCTGGCTCATATGACGACACTCAAATAACTGCTTATATGTATGAATCATTACTAAAACCGATCTGGATATATCGTCGGCAAATCTGGGGCACGGAAAATCTTAGAACACAAAAATAATTGAACGCTTCCCAATCCAAGTGCTAAGCATCACAGGTACATCTTGGTATGTGCCAAAGGAAGTCAACAGAAATAATCTTTTATGAGTCCCACGTCAATAAGTATAGCCAAGTACTATCACCACAGCTAAGAAACGAAATCTTACCTATGAAGTCGAGGATAAAATGGCATAGAACTTTTTGATTTTCTAAAAAGCCTAAATAAGGCATTATAATATAGGATCGCTGGATCCTTTATCTACCAAAACGCAAATCAAACCGTTCGAATCAGGGACTGAGGGACTGGTTTTTTGCATTTATTTTGTTTACCTATTAAAAAATATGAATGAAAAGAAGCACAAATTATACATTTTTGCATTCATCTTGAATGGAATCATAATCCACGACTGTGAAGAGAATCATCTTTAGGCAAAGACATAATTGGAGGTAACATTCATATTGTTATAATTATAAATAAATATACCTAAGGGCCCTGAACACTTCAATGGTGAATAGAAAATTTTGTTTCGTTTATATACGTATGTTATATTATTATCATAAAATATATTATTCGTTATTAGTTTCGTATTTCTTTTACACAATATTATAAAACATAATTTCCACAATTATTTGAAAGTATAATAGTTTCCAAGTTTCGTTTTTGGAAAAAACTTGAAGAGAATGTTTTCGGAAGGAGTAAGGTCTAAGAAATGTAATTTAACTCTTAATTTTTTCTTGAGTTGTTCTTGCTTTATGGGGGTGTCGAGACCGGTTGGTATTGGAAGAAACTACCTAATAAATCTTTAGCATCAAGACGTGAAAATACTGCACTAGGGTACAAAATTAGTAAAGAACGTGTCACCATAATGGTGTGTGCCAATGCAACAGGCAGACATAGACTTCCACTGTTTGTCATTTGGGAAATCAAAGAACCCTAGATGCTTTAAAAATATCAATAGTCTTCCTCCGGTTGAATATGATCATCAGAAAAAAGCCTGGATGAATGGTGAAATATTAATCCAACACATTCTGAAGCCTTTCAGTGTTTAGATGTCGTGATGAAGTGGTTTGAGAGTCAAGAAGAGTGTGATTCGGGACAATTTATATGTTTTAAAGGTATATTCTCGATTTAGCAGCTTCAAAAGGAAAAGCTAGTTTTAAGCAAAAATCGATAATTGTTTTTTTTAATAAAAAATAATTTAATATTAAAGCTATTATTTTATAAAACTGAATAAAAAAAAATATTCATACTGAATATAATCGTCTTTTCCTGTCAATTATGATTTTTTTCGATTATCCGGATTTGTCCTTATCCGAACTACCTTCATGCCCAATTAGTCCGGATAATCGAGGTTCTACTGTATTTCGTAAATCTATAATACATTGCCGAGCGAAATAAAGGTGAATGCTCTTTGGTTGACAAGGAAATTTTGTAAAAAGCAGCGATTTAGAGGAAACGCTATAGGAGGGCTGACTGTATAATACTTTTTATTTAAGTAACAAATATTTTTATCAAAGTGAACCAAATTTCATTGCATAAATCAGGGTCATACACATGTTAATGAACACGTGTCAGTAATCCCAGACAGTGTGCCAAAACTAATGAAGTTTTTTAATTTTTAATTAGTAAAAAATGATTTAATCACATATTTTCCCCGGAACGAAAACCGGAACCATGCCCATTTTTTATTTTAGTTGAACCGTAACGGAAAAAATAACGGATCGAATCCCAGCTCCTAATACTCGAAGGGCTAAAATTAATATTGACGATGGTTTTCGCGGTCAATATTTTTTTACAAATTGACTGTTTACCTTTGGGTCCTCTCTTTTTACCTGCGCCAGAGTGCATTGATGATAATTTCCGTATGATTTTTGTTTTTGTTTGGCCCGCAGCGCGGAAGCTTAGCAGGTGTTTGGTTACCTGTCTCTGGGAATAGATCAGAGCCCGTAAATAAATAGATCAGTTTCGTTTACAAACAGGGACAAAGGGTCCGCAAACAGTCGAAGGCGTCGCCGTGAGAACCCCGGTGTCCTCCGGCCCGTGGTAATGCCGGCCTGTGCGCGTCCAACCGTCGTCAATTACCGGTAGATGATGCGTGAGATACTTCCTCCGGCACCGGCGACACTGGCCGAAGAAAAACCTTCGATTTCTTGCGGTCAACAAACTTGGCCTTATGTTAATTGCATGAGCTGCCTCCGCTGTGCATAGCCAGAATTTCATCACGGACGTTACTATGATACATGTCTCATATTTTATAAAAGATAAACCGTTGAAATTGATTAACCAATGTACAGAGACGATAAATTCAAATTTGTCTAGCCGCAATTATCATAGGCAATGCAGACGACGGAAGAATCACGTTCTTTGCCCATAATTTCTAATCATTATATCTGATATTTTTTGAAATATCATAAAAAAACATTTTGTTTATGATTCGGCGAATCGAATGTCCAAACTCAATCAATTTATGAGATCGGTTTTCGCTTCGTGGTTCGAAGCAAACGTAATTTTTTCCTCCACAAATATTTTGATGTCTATATTATTGTTCATAGATTCGATACAGATTAAAATTGAACTTCACGATCATGCAACGAATACCAATCAGTAATAACCATAATAATAGGGTCTGTAAAAATATTATCTTACGCCTCGGAAAAAATCTATAGCCCGCGGGCGCGAAATAAAAAAAAACTAAACTAAATTCGACACCTCCGATTTTCATATAATGTCAATAATTCTTTTACCATTTCGAAGAAAAGAATAAAAGGCCTCGACAGTGATCGTAGGTAGTCAGGTTCTGTGGAATATAAAAAAAAGATCGATGTAAATGATCGACACCACAGGACACATCTTCTTTTGAGCAACTAAAAGAATGGGGAAAATAAAATACACGCGCGTCTGACAGAGCTGACAGACACACAATTCAGATAATGATCTATGGATCTTTACTTTGAACACGTGAAACGTGTACAGGGATGGCGAATATAAATGAAAGGAATAATAGAGACATGTGTCTGAATTTGAGTAAAAAAATATATATATTGTAGTAAGTATAGTAATCTATGGCCGACGCAACGGACCGATACCGGTAATAATAATTTATATACACGTATAGTAAGTGTAATCTTTTAGTTTTTTATTACCGCTCCAAAAATTCAGATACCTGACCGAATGAATAAAATCTGGGGCGATTCAAAAGATATTATAATATTTATATTATTGGTAAATATTTTTTTGTACGATTTATAAGATAATTGGTGCCGTTTTAGTATGCGGTCTACCTTTAAATCACGGTATACCAGTGCTCCGCAACCGGTGTGCCGTGGCACACTGGTGTGCCGTGAGCCGAATACAGGTGTGGCGCGATCAAATACAATGGATTTGAAATTTTACAATTTTTCATTGAGTATCAATTTAATAACCATATATTTTAGCTTTTGGGGTGCCGCGAAATTCTAGAAAGAAGTTTGGTGTGCCGTAGATGAGAAAAGGTTGCGGTATACCGATATGCATTCATTTGTTTTAAACGCATAGCAACTGACTGCTTATTAAAATTTCAAAAAACAATATTTTGAATCGTATTATACTTCAGAAATGCCAAAAACAAATCACCTTCTTAATTTTTCTTAACACTTTATAAATGTGATCGAGGTGTAATTAAAAAACTTCTCATTTTCTTTAAATTATAATTGTGTCATCCAAAATTGTATTTTGCCGCGATTTTAACTCCATTGACAGATTTTACAAGCAATAGTTATTATAACACTTGAAAAATCAAATTTAAATGAGAGAATTACGCAATTTTTAGGCAAAAGTACGTGTTGCTGCAACCGTGCAAATGTTTGGGATATAAAATATATAATATTACATCAAAAGAAAATGATAAATATCGCGATTAATAAAGGTATACCACATACTAAAGAAGAACTGTTACGGTAGACCGCACACTAAAGCGGCATCCACAATTTGAGTGATATATGTAATCACATTAATTTTATTAACATATATTTTAAATTAACTTTTTTTTGCCGGAACGAAACCGGAACTGAACCGAATTAAATATGAGTTAATTTTGGTTCGGTGCGTGTTAAACGATCCGTTACGGCGGCGTCGTCCGAAGGGGGTTTATTTACAATGGAAAATTGGACCCCAAGCACTTCAAATCAAGATATTGATGAACTCTTCAGCAACATCTTAACTTATGAACTAACTAACAGTTGAAAGTATATATTTTAAAATTAGTAAAAAAAATATACTATCTGAAACTACTTCTAGATCCATTTCTATAATACCCATAATAAATTTACGCAACTCTTCCTACTTCAACTCCCTTTCAAATCTCTATAAAATTAATAAAAGCATTTCTACGTTGTCGCAATATCATCCCGACTATTTATTAAAATTATATTTTTATTAAATTCTTAAATGCTTTCTAAGCCCAGCAGAATAAAAAAATAATATTAAGTGTATTTCTCGGAAATTTCTCACCTTGGCAATAAATAAAAACTAATATTTCTATGAAAGAAAAAGGATGTCTCATAACTCCAGATCTTAATCGATCAAATATTTTTTTATTAATATAATATTAATATTAAAAATTGCAGAAGTAACAATTTTGAATATCCCTAGTAAGGATGCAGAGTGGGGCAGGTATAATGAGTGTAGGTATAGGTAGAATAGGTAGGTAGTGGTCGAGTCGAATAATAAAGACATCAACTCCTCAGACAGCCGTCTTCCAGCTTGCCCCTCTCCCCTTACCGTCCCTCGCCTACAGATTCAACCATAGCCATCACCATAGCACATGAAATTACTATAGCACCATCGCGCTATATTTTTTTTAAATTTTAAGATTATTTTATAATTGACTCGTGATTTTCATTATTTTAATTAAGTAAATGTCAAAAAGCATTATATTGTGAGTTTATTAATATTAAAATAATTAAAAATTATTATTTTTTCTCATAAAATATGAATATATTTTTTTTTAAAAGCTTTTATCCATATTTAAACGTTTTCGAATTATATATCAACATATAAAATATAATTTTAGAAAGATGAAATATTTTCTGAATAATTAAAAATATGGGATAATTCTTGGCAAAAAAATATTTGTAAATTAATATAAAATAACAATATAATTGTTGAAAAACGATTAATGCAAATTATGTTTTAGAATATTTGATTAGAATTTCAATATAGGCACCTATTGATAAATATATTCACACATACTCTTTAGTCATAAAAATATATAAAACATTCGCAAGATGGCGGTATCATATAATACGGAATGCTACTTTGTTAATAGATGTTATAGATGTATATTAATTTATAACGCCCAATCATATTATTAATCAGTTATAAATAATTAAAATTTGAAAAATATTTATCAAAATACATGGCCGATAAAAATGCTTTTAAGAATTGCACAATTACGACTAACACCAGCTGATGTATGATAAAGAAGGGGACTGTTTTATGGACTCCATAAACTCGACCTATTTTCGTTATTGTCGCTCGTCATCTCAAAATTCGTGATTTCCACCCAAATAATATCGGCATTGTGTTGGTGAATAATATATTTATTTTTAAAACAAATTTACAATACCAAATTTATCACAGAAAATATGTCCAACGGGTAAATATATAAGTATTTTTGCGTGAATGTACGAATTTGAATACAATTATATCTCATTGTGATAATTGGATTAATTATTCGCAAACACAATGAATATGTTGATGTATTTGTTACGTTATCGTTACATATTAAATTTGTCGATGTTGGCTTATTTATTTGCTTGTTGACATTTTTCGGTCAGTTTGAGGTTAACAAATGTCAAATTCATTTCTTGATGTTATGCGTTGCACAACAACGTATTGTTATATTTTATATTTTTATATTGTATCTTGGAGTGTGATAACAATAACTTGTTATATTATTTTTAGCTCTGTGAATTAAAATGAAAAGAAGTTGCCGATTTTACACACCACATTTGCCATCTGGTTGAAGGTTGATATCTGACATATAGAAAGTATTGATATTAGATAAATATGTCAGCTGCTAATCCTGCTGGACAAGTCCCTCCGGACGGCCCTCCAAACAATAATTTGCCACACGGGTTCAATTCGGACAACAATGTACTACCTGGCGGAGCTATTATCAATACAATTAATAGGCCTAGACACAACAACAATCAAAACCCATTATTTAACGTTAGAGATAGACTATTCCATGCTCTATTTTTTAAGGTGGCATTAGCATACGCAAAATTATTACCAAGACCCCTCAGAAGATTTTTAGAATTTGTAATATTGGTGAAAGCAATTACAGCATTTTTTGTATTAGCGTATATACATATAGCATTTTCTCGATCTCCAACGACGTGTTTGGAACACGTCAAATATACGTGGCCTAGAGATGGAATACTCAGAGTGGAGATTTCGAAAAATCCTTCACAAGATTATAATATTGAACAGAGTTATGCTAAAGAAAGTAGGTTGCGGCAAGATAGAGAAGATTTGTCATCGATGCTCGGAATGCTTGCAAAAGAGGGGTAAGATTCTTACATATCCACGGTTATTATAGTTTTATTATTAACGTTGTTGTATACGTTTCAGTTTTATTTCGAGTTTTATAAATATTGAATCATCGAGTAAAGATGAGGAATATTCTAACGGAAGTCCTATAAATGAAAGTCCGCTGAACAATATGTCTGAAGAAACCTACGAGACTAGAGATAGCGCTGCGGCAATAATAAAAGCGTTTGAGGATGGAGATTTTCCTAAATATGAAGACGTTAAAATTGAATTGAAAAAATTAAATATAGAAATAACCGAACCGGATCCAAAATTGGTATTTACACAAATTTTTAATATGAAATTTTTTACTATTACGATGATTATGAAGCATATTTGAAAATGATAATGCATAAATTATAATTATTTCAATGAGTCGCGGGTCAAGTTTTGTTCAAATTTAAATCGTTTCATATAATTTACATTCATTTTGCATTTAATTTAATGAGAACTCGGAGATATTATTCAATATATTAGTTATGAAACCGTGATTTAACGCTTCAGATATTTATTAATAAATAAATCATTATTATATACATATTTTTTCAGGCTATAGATTCTTCTAGTGTCAATCCAGATACAGAGGAAATTGTAAATGAAAACCCTGACGTATCAAAAGGTGAAACAGAAAAATCATTTGACTCTAAATCTGAAAAACAATCCAATATAGGTTGGTCTATTAATTAATCATTATTTTTTAATAAGGAAACATTGTTCAGAGTTTTTTGGTATTGAATTAATTAATTTCTTGATATTATGTTAATCATTCTTCATGACTATTTCCTATAAAAAAAATATGTTAATGAATGTTGTCACTACGACTATTATATAAATAATCTAAAAATCTGATTGCTCACTTATAACAATTATGTAGTTGATAAGAAAATTCCACGATATATATTTCTACATCTATAAATAAATTATATTAATAATTTAATAACAAATATTTTTATATAAATATTAACCGCTTTGGTGTTTTAAGCCGAGAAATCTTCATATACAGTCAGCCCTCCTATAGCGTTTCCTCTAAATCGATGCTTTTTACAAAATTCCTTGTCAACCAAAGAGCATTGACCTTTATTTCGCTTGGCAACATATTATAGATTTATGAAATATTTAAATTGACCTTAAAAGTATTAGAATTTTGTAGAAAACACCGATTTACAGGAAACGTTATAGGAGGGTTGACTGTACTGTATATTTTTTAAAGTATTAATTGGTCATCATAAAAACACAAGTCGTTGTCACAAAAATATAGTAAATTTTCACCAAAAAACACTAAATAAATATAAGCGAAGGCAGTAAGTTCGTTATCACAAAAACACAATTCGCTTTTAATTAAAAATATAATCAATAAATACTATGTAAATTATATTAGAGGCCATCCGTGGCCTTACGGTACTGAAGCAGTGACGATATATTCTATAACAGAAATGAGCAACCTGCGGGCGGTATTCGGCCGGCTACACTTTCTCGTGTGGCCCTTTAAAGGGCTTAATTAGATTAATAAATATAATAAATGGATTCATTTTTAAATTTGTATCTGGCCTGTTGTAAAAAAAGGTTGCTCGTCCCTGTTCTATAGCCATCATTTCTTTAGTAAAATATTATTTTAATTGATATTTCATCGAAATTTCAGTACGTTTATTATTATATTATTAAATTTATCTTAAAAAATTGCTGAAAAAAAATATCTTTAGCTATTAATTATATTTATTATTATAGTTTGTATTTGTTTTTAAATTGATATATTTATTTTATTATAGAATGGCCTGATGATGAATATATTGTCGAATATTCAATGGAATATGGGTATCTGAGATTGTCTCATTCTGCCCGTCAAAAGCTGAATATACCCGTGAAAATTGTTACGTTAGATCCGAATGCCGACGAATGTTTTGGGGATGCATTTTCGAGATACGTTCTTGATCAATTTCTGGGTTACGATGATCTGTTAATGGCCTCAATAAAAACTCTTGCTGAAAACGAGGAAAATAAAGGGTATTTACGGTAAGGAATACATTTTATTTAAGAATTCAAGTCATAAAATGAAGATAATTTTGATTATTCTTAATTTTAGTAATGTCGTGACCGGAGAACACTACAGATTTGTTTCAATGTGGATGGCAAGAACTTCATATTTTGCAGCTTTCTTTATCATGCTATTATTTGTGAGTAAATTATATATATTTTTTTAATTAAATCGGTAATATATTTTATGCCCTTCAATTTTTTCTATATCATAATTTTGTATTTCGTCCTTCAACAATTTCAGCGTTTCTTTCTATATTAATTAGTATTATTATTATAAATGATGTATAATTTAATTAACTAGAATTAGATCAAATCCTTTCATGAGGAATATATAATTATTTATTAAATGGTTTACGCCATCTACCAAATTTTTCGATAATACTGACTCATAGTTATTTTATTAGAATACGGAGAGGTAAATTCTGGTGCTTTAACTAGGATTCGAACCTTTAAGTTTCCAATGATATTTACGTTTAAATAAAAAATATTTAACGATTATTGACAATCTGCAGATTATTTTAAAAAATAATTGGCGGAATTTTGATTTATTGTTTTCGAAAAAAAAAATACGCAGAAAGATCATAAAGCGGGTTTAAATAAATAAGAAGATAAATTAAATGAAATATCTCATGAAGAGAATCAAAAATGTCATTTTATCACATCATGCATTGATGAAATTTGGTCAGATTTTTGTTTCTGATATGATTTACCGCACTTTTCGATTACCAGAGAAATCACGGCAATAATTTAATTACGATTTTCATATTATTTTCAATTGAAACTTTTATTTTGATACAAAATGTGGGTAAAAAATTTCTATATCTCCGTAATTAAATGTTTAACGAAAACTTTCAATCATGGTAAAATGTGTGACGGGACAGTAATTTTAAAAAGATAGATTGAAGGATGATGGATTATTTAATTGAGTGTATGTCCAGGGATATATGAACGATAAATACGTGAGGATAGATCGGTATTCCACTATATATTTTAATTAAAATATGATTTAGATATAAGATAATGAAGCTAAAACAGATTCTTTATGCAAAATATATTTATAAATTTATATTTTGCGTTAGTTGCGAGCGTGTATGGTTCTATGTATAAACTAGGGGAGGAAAAGGTGGGAAATTGGATTAAAAAATGTGTCGTTTGGGTGTGGTAGTATGTTGACAGAGCAAGGCTATGGTATTAGCATACCAATCGGGGGGACGTACAAACAACAGTGTCATTAATCATACCGTAAACTAATAAATGGTACCAGAGGGGACATTCACCACCAGTCAATGCATGTAATCAATCGCAATGAATACCGGACGATACGTGTAGCGCACCACGCAAATTAATATTCTATTGTAACCGTATGCACACGCGGAATGTAAAATATGTCTAATTATATATAATTTTATTTCCGTTGATGTAATTTAAAAATATATATTGTTTGTATATCGTTAAATCGTCAAAACACATTGAATAATATTTTATATAGATAATAATTTTGTATACTATAATATATTAACCCTTTCAATGCGGCGGGTCTAACAACGATTCTGCATCTGAGTGCGGCGCGTTTTGAACCAAATTATTTTTTTTGGCGAAAATTTGTATTCACCGTTTAATGCCATATTAGACCATTTTCCTATACGAGATTTATGCAAACATGTTGATTAGGATATAAGTTCTTCCATCTCAAACCAAAATATAGAACTCGATTCGCTTTATTTTCGTAATAATAAATCGAACAAAAATCAATTGCTCAAACAGATCCGCGTCCGGCTGACTGACCGCGTCGCCCTCGCGTCCCGTTCCCCATATGTTCAATACGTCACACCTGCTAAGTGGGTGCCAACCATCTCTGAGACGTGCGACTATTTTTTTTTACTCTGAATATATCGAATTGGCTTCAAAATATCAACCGGCCGACCGGCGATGTTCATTATTAGTGCGCACATGTACGCATTTTTTCAATAGTGGATACAATTCTGTTTGAAGACAAAGAAGCTCTATATCAAACTCGTAACATACATTTTATTACTAAAAGAGTATAGGTTGTAAATAATTTGTATATAGAAAGAACATATTATCCAATCTGAGATGACAACACCAATGAATGTCACTAATCATATACATTGCTTGCAAGAAAGCAGAAGCATTCTTACCTAATATTTTGTATAGGATGCACATTAACATTTATAAAAAAATAAATATAAATAATAAACATGCATTATTAAAAGTATGTACAGAGCAAGACATAAAAGTGCATACTAATTCATTAAATATTAAAAAATACACAATAGTAAAAATATGTTATGAATAAAATAATAAACAATATACTTTGAACTAAGCAAATCAGAACTATGGAATGGTATTATTCAAATCAGTCATTTATAAAATTATATGTATAAAAAAAAGAGATCAACAAAGTATATTTGTACAACATAAATATAATCTAAAAACTGCCTGGTGTGTGGGAAATTTCAAAGCATGGTGTTACACACAATGTCACATTGCACGATGGGCAAAAGTAACGTGACATTACACCCTTTTTTCCGATTTGATGGAATGAGAACAAACATGACATTGTCTATATGATTTTGAAAATTTACCTGTGATTGGCAACAATTTCGGCATATGTTTTGATAATTTAGTTGATGTTGTACGCGACAACGAAACCTGATGAACAATTTGAGTATTTATATCTTTCGGAGACAATTTTCATTTTTTAAAGATTCTTTTATTACAGTTTATTTTAGTTGAAATTCTGAGAGCGATATTTTTTTGGCTATATTCCTGTACATCGTATGTGCGTTTAATAAATATAAATCAAAAATGTGAAATGCAATTTTCTTATACCATTTCACACTTTTTCTAAGAGAATTTAGACTGGATAGCATCATATCTAAAAAAATAAGCGACAACTGGATATTCTGGTGAGAACAATTCACCAGATTCAGCAGTATCACTCTTAGTTATTGCTGGCATTCTTCTCCGCTCGACCTTGAAATCCAGCTGAGGACCATCAGATCTTGCTAAAAATTACAGTTCTGCTGTCGTCGGCGACACTGCAATTTGTCTAATCTAGCGGATGGCCTCCACGACCTCCCCGTGGTGCTGGATGTGAGTAGGAGGACGGGTAAAAAACGGACCTAAATTAATAAACAAAAGCTAAATATAATTATAGAATTTTAACTGAAATTCAAATAATGTACGTACAATATTTTTGGCAGCCCTGACCCAGCGTACGGAAACAAACACTACTGTCGGCCACACGAGATATAACTGAATCCCTTTCGGGATTTGTTCCATATGTATATTTTGTATAGTTATTTCTTCTGTGATTGGTTGATTATATAGTTGTGTTTCTAGGGCTTAATTTTTGCAAAACAAATTGGTCTAATTTACTTGTAACCACTAATTTAAATCGCGCAAATAAATGTCTACTGTGATACGCAGTAGACCTGATTCGTGTTCAACATTCAACATTCAAAGTGCATGTTTAAACCATGATTTATAAAAAAATTCAATTCGGCCCGTTTCTAAAAGTCATGATTCCTGCCATAAGTTGTAAATAAATCTGTTTCCATTTACCATCTAGTAAATGCTAAGGTTGGAAGTAGTTAAATCTTCAGTTCAATATGTTGATTGCGTTATGACGTTTTTTTGTAAAATAAGACGTTTCATAAAAAAATTTCTGACAAATCGGCCCCGCCCCAGGGCATGTTTGACCCTATGAAAGGTGTTATGAAAAAAATGGACTCTAAATTAATAAACAAATTTTAACTATAATTATAGCATTTTAATTTATATTTTAAATAATGTACGTGAAATTTCCTGATGATCCTACCGGGCCAGACGGCCGAGTATGTCACTGATACTGCCAAGTGAGTTATATGGGGATTTGAATGAGGCACCAAGGATTTGAATGGCTACACCATATTTATATTTTATATGCTTTATATAACTTTGGGTAAATTTTTTTTTTTTGGTTAGCTGTGCTTATTAGCTGATTTTAAAACAAACACCATCACTTAACCTCCGGTCTAGTTTGGCATGCAACGACAAGTTTAATTTTTTTACACTTCTATGCATCTACGCTGATGCGCCCGCACCCTGGGACACGATTTGTTTGCGCATGTACGCGATGCGCCCCGCACTGAAAGGGTTAAGATACTTGGCCACCTAGTTGAGTCACACTCCTCTTTGTTGGAGCTTGAAAATTTGACAGAAGATGCCCAGAACCGACGGAGATAGTGCAGTATCATCCAGGTGGCAAAGACCCGCACCGTTGCTATAATAATATATTATAATTTATTTCTATAGCCAGGGCTTTTCTAGAGAAAATGTGAGGCCTGAGACAACTGATATTTTAGAAGGCCATCAACATTTAAAATACCACACGAAATATGTTTGAAATTAAATTCCATTTTGTTCCATTTCGCATTTCCCTATATTTTTGTCTAACATATTGACTTGTCAAGTTGAGGCCTCTAAAATTCCGAGACCCGGGGTAGTAGTCCCTCCGCCCATGATAGTTATGAAATTATGGTTGCCGACCAGATCTGTATTTATGCGTTTTAGTATTCTAGTTAAACTGAAGTTATCCGACTCTGCTCAACAATTCAGGCCATTGGAGATCCTCCATCTTTGCTTTCTAGATTGTCATAAAATTCTCACTCTGAAGGAGCTCCAGTATTCCTTTTTTGTTCTCATCTGGAGATCTAAATATTATTCATCTTAAATCCAGCATTAAAAGTAGTGTTATTTAGAGACACAACGTAAACACGTTATTCCTGTACTGTATCATATAGTGATAATCATATTTTTTGTTCTTTAAATTCCAGACTCACTATTTATGTTATTTTTATTAAAACTCAGCGAACTTGTTATTGGTTATTGTATCTCTAAAAAATATTTTCACGTTTCTTTTTGTTTCCGTTATAATTATTTAAATATGTCGTAACAAAGCTGTAAAAAATAATTTGTTTAACGTATTGTATGTATACGTTTTGGTGGATGAACTTAAGAAATATTAAAACCAATGAATTAAAAACAGAGACCTCGTTGATCCAACAACCCATCCGCCACGGCGGGTCTAAACCAACCGTGTCGTCCGAAGGGGGTCTATTTATAATGGAAAATAGACCTCAAGTCTTGAATTCTTCATCAATATCTTGACTTTTTTTTTAAATGGATTATTCTAAGAATAAAAACAGTTATTCGTGATATGCTTTATAATTTGGTCGATATTTTATATTTTTTTACTAATCAATATGACGCGTAAATGACATGCACACTCGGCGATGTCCCGCCGCAGACTGAGAACACGCCGCCGACTACCGATGGCCGAGTTATCGCGGCACGTTTCATTAATACGCTTCACTCGTACTTGACACATCGTACTGGATGCGAGCGAGAAAAACATCGCACCCGTGGCAACAGAAGCGAATATTATTTATAATATTTATTCTTTAGACTTTTTTTTAGACAAATACAAAAAGTTTGTGACATGTAGGATTTATATCATAAGAGTTTTTCGAGAAAAATCAATAACTTGGGGTCCCAAATAGACCGCATTGGCACGGCTTGGTTAATAAACTTATCTACTTGCAGCCAATGTCGACTCATGGTATTTTTATGATTCTGCGAAAGTCAATATATCGACTCTAGGATATTATAATGGATTATTTATGTTATTTTATTAAGATTAATAATTGAAGGAAGCGTTATAAATTTATTATCAGTTTTAATTGACGCTGTATAATATTTATTTTCATTTTTTTCATAACAAAAAAACGTAGATTGTGATGCCCTTCATTTGACCACTCCCCGTTGCTCAATACAACCGGACGCCCATTTTCCCACATCACAATACGTCGATTTTCCTAGATTTATTATTTTTAATCCTAATGTGAAGCGTTAATATTTATTTTTTCTTGTTTTGTTATCTTTCCGTTCGACGTAGCATAAACACTTTGGGGTAAATTAAACCGGACCCGCTGTTTTCCAGGACGTGGTCGAGCACCGGGTCCGAACCGCGGCCGGTGCAAGGGCGTCGCCGCGGCTCGCGCCCGACGCTCGTCCTTCTTCCTGGATCATTGAGGGAAATCGGCGTCAGATTGGAGGCGACAGTATCGCGGAAACCCACCAGCTGGCGACTCTTATCTCAACAATTTATCGCCGCAACAAACCCCCCGTATTTGCGTCCACGTATGTCATCATAATCTTCGCTCTACCCCTTTTTTCGCCACCGGCGAGGGCCGCAGCGCTCGACAATAAATGTCGAATATTTTTATTTCCGTCCCTTCAAATGAGCAATGCATCGGATGGGGTTTGAATATTAAATCGAGGGTCGGTGAAAAATGACTTTTTCATCGTCTTAACCTCACGTCTCACCACTGAAGGCAGCATATAATATTCGCCTTTCTCTCTTCGTTTAATTCGCTTGACATCATTTGTCCTGCGATATTGCATTGCATATAAGACATGTCCTTTAAATGCTTAAAAGTCATTAGCGTCCTTTCTCATGGGTCATGTGAATATACTTAATTCCATCTCGAGGACAACGAACTATGATGTTTAATTAATGTTATGTCTTGAAAAATATAGTTAGTAAGTAATAAAAGAAAGAAAACTACATAGAGATACAGTCAGTTTTAAAACGCTATAGAAACTCGCCCTATAGAAGGCTAGGCACCCATACAACATTTCGGGTTAGGTTTTTAGGCATTGACCTTTATTTCGCAATACGGCAATGTACATCGGAAAAACCAATAGGGTGAGATAATTACGAAATATGTGATTTGATCATGAAAATTTAGCATTTTGTAGAAAATCCTGCCCTAGGAATGAGCTTTTTAAGAGGGACTGTCGCATATAGAAAACCGTTCTACTTCAGGAAGCGCTATAAGAGGGTTTAAAAAATCATACTATTATTGGGATACATTGATGGGGTTGGATAAAATAATTTTAAACACTGCTCTTTTTAAATTGAACATTGATTTCCTCTTTCTCTACTCGAAACTGATTGAGGATCATCAGAAATGTGACATTGCTTTGTCGTCAACACTATTACATTTTATTTGGCTTTTGTTGTGGTAGTACATATCTGAGTAGTTTATGACATCCTACCATTTTGCAAAGATTTTTTGATGATTGAGTCTGAAGAGGTGTATCTATTTCAATCTCATGCTCCCACTACTCAAGTTTCTGCTGTCAGCTCAAATCAGCTCTTCCCTATTTCTACTAACTCCTCCACCACCATTACTCTCATCCACACCCATAGACCTGCCTAGAGAGATAATATCCTCCGCTACTGCTTCAAAGTTCAATTCAGTCTCTGCTTCTGGCTACAAATTCATTCAAGCATAGTTCATTATTATGTAGAAAACTTCCTGCCAAACTTTGTCAATAAAAGATATGCAATGGATGATAGTAAAACGATCTTATTTTGAAAAACTCTAGATTATTTTGTGAGGTCACTTCAAATAACGTTTGGAAAAGTTTTAGTGTAGTGTTTCTTGAAATTACTGATGACCGGCTGATTCACAGGATGAATGAGAAGAGTAGGGTTGGGGGAGGAACTTTATAGGACGTATATCAAGCTGAACTTATTCTAAAGCGGACGTATTCCGAGGTACCACTGTACGCAAAATTTTCATTTATCTTAAAAGATCTTTATCAATACTAATTTGGTCCCTTTAAAATTATCCCCATCAGATACATCACACACATGTAAAAGCGCTTTTTTCATCTTCAATGCATTTCTGGAATGTAATTTTCAGTATGGCGTTTAATTTCTACGGCGTGTCTGTCTTTATCTCATCAATGCTGGCAAAGCGTCGTTCTTTCATGTTTTTTTTAATCTTCAGAAATAGGAAGAAGTTGCAAGGTAGCATGTCTGACGAATAAGGAGGCTCTGGATCACAACGATGCTTTTTTTTGCTAAATATTCTTCTCACATTTTCCATATTTCCCATAAATAAAAAAAATCATCGAGCTCACAAAAAAATGCATGAAACATTTTCGACAGCCAACAATAAAGAAATCATTTAATTTAGCTACCAATGTCAAGATAAATCAACGACAACGAAAACAATGACAATTATAGTCTGCGAAATCAAATAAAAGCGCATATATTTTCATAAATATTATTCATTATATTTTCAAATAAATAAATAAATAAAACCTTTGTATATTTTAAGAAAATAATTAAATTAACAGACTTATCTTATTATGTTATATTTGTACGCGGTACTTTTAACATAAATGGCTTAATCTTTTCATAATTATGAGCCATTTTCAGAAGCATCGTTTACTCTGCGGCAAATACTGGAAAGCTTTTGTAATCCTTTCCCCCCGTTCAGAGTTAAAATATCAGCCGTGGCGAGTAATAATTTCGCTCGATGCCAAGCCGATTTAACTTGCAATAATCTCGGTGCACTTATGTCGAATTATTTATTTATATAAAGTTTCTAGCGCACTTTGTATAACTCTGCCATAATTCCGTTTAAATTGATACGGGGCCAAACTACGACTCGGGACGTTAGTGCTCGGTCGAAGCGCTTGAAAGTTTTAATGTCCGCCATGATCCAGCCGTGTTATCGAGATTAGAAAAATTGCGGTGTGTTGTCATATGTGTTTCTGTTACATGTGTGTCATTGCTGTGTCCTCGTGGCACCCTCCCGGGGAGCCCCCTCATCCCACGCCCGTCGGCCGGAAGGTGATTCGCATTGACAAGTTATCAATACATCGTGCGGACAGGCGCGCCCTGGGAAACGGGGAGGAACTTATGGTGTTTCCCATGGAGCCGGGGGGAGACTCCAAGATAATTCGACCCGGGCGAATCTTATTTGCCGTCTAAATGTTTTTAGTTCAGACGATGTAATCTACCTATTTATTGCTCTGACGGCTTAATCGATTTTTCATATTGTCTCCTGGATATTATATTGTCCACGAAAATAATGCAATCTACATATGGAAAATCATTGAGAGATGTGTTTTCAGTGTACTTTTAAATCGAATAAAATATAATTGACTCTTTTACCCGAATATTTCATGAAAATTAAGGGAATGGAAGGCTCTCACCGCGAAACAAGGTCGTAGTTAATACTCGTGAATAATATCACTAGAATATGTTTTATGATTATTATAGCTTAAATTAAATCGAATACTACGAGTACCACGTAAATTGAGATTCGGAAATATTGTCTAAACACTTTAACCACTATCAGAATTATAAATAAATATGTCTTGTGAGTAAATTTAAAAATTTGCAAAAATATGGCTAAAACTCGAATTCACTTAATGGATTTCAGTTGTCCTGTTTGAATAATATTTCCATCTAAATGGGTGTGCCCTAACCAATCTACTAAACCAGAGTGTCGCTAGCCTATGCGGTAAATAAGTATGCGACACACCCGCGTGTCATTAGGTTAAGGGTTAAACCTGTAGATTTTATTTAAAAAAAATAAAATATAATAGTTACTTTTTAGAATTTAGGCTATGACTATCTCAAAACCATCAATAAGAAATTATTAACCGATCCGTCACGTCGGCTTGAAGCCAAGGGGGTCTATTTATAATGGAAGATAGACCATTTCAAGTCAAGATATTGATGAATTCTTCATCTTGTCGTTTTTTTTAATTGATTATTCCAATAATAAAAATGGTGATTCATGATATGTTGCATAGTTTGGTCGATATTTTGGATTTTTTAACAATATCAATATGACGTGTAAATGAAGAGCGCACTCGGTGATGACCCCCCGGCAGACTGAGCACTCGCCATACGTGTCAATGCGAGCGAGAAAGAACATCGCGTCCGTGGCAACAGACGCGAATACAGTCGAACCCCCTATTAAACTACTCCGAATAACGCGGTCGCATTCACGCCGACGGTCGACGGTCGACGAATACATACTACGACTATTTAGAAGACACGGGTTCGGCTGCACACACACAGCCGGGCGGCCGTCTGTGCGGTGCATACATAAAACGTTAGCTAGCGTCTGTGTATTCGACACGCGCCAGGCCCCCCAATAACACGACTCCAACTTACACGGTCCCGATTTTAGTGTTAGTGGGAGTTAAACTGTATTGTTGTTTTTTTTCATAGATAAAGATAAAGGTCATAGATTATTTATAATATTTATTCATTAAAGTATACAAATACAAAAAGTTTGCGACCTGTAGGATTTATATTAAAAGAGTTATTCTAGAAAAATCAAAAACTTTGGGTTCCAAATAGGCTAGGTTAAAAAAGATCCATTTTTATATTTTATACTAATTTTTGTTTTAGATTAATATTTTCACAGATACAAATGATCACATCTATTTTGATTTTAAATCATTAGCAGATTCCAATCATTATTCTAATAAATAGCATATAATATATTAAAATATTTTATAAGATTCATAAACTTCTTTATTTTCTGTTTATTTTTACTCAACGATTTTACAATCGTATATAACGTATTCCTGATTATTCATAGTATTTTTTTTATAAGACGTATCTACCGGATTATACGCATTTATTAAATAACCTGTATAACTTTGTTAACAATTTAATATTATAATTGATATACAGTCGAACCCTCTATTTAACTACTCCGAATAACGCGATGGATTGAAATATTCGCCGCTTATACCCCAACTTGCACGGTCGCATTCACGCCGGCGGTCGACGGTCGACGAATACATACAAGGCCGACTATTCATTTGACACGGGTCATACAGTTAAACGTTGGCTAGCATCTGTGTATTGGACACGCGCCAGATTATACCCCCAATAACACGACTTCAACTTACACGGTCCCGATTTAAGTGTTAGCGGAGGTTTCACTGTATACTGAATTCTTTTCTTGTACGTTTATCCGAAAACTTTTGCAAAAAATGTTATTGTATCTAATGTTAAATATAAATATTTGTGAATACGATGTAAGAAATAATTCACGTGTGTACATCTTTAAAATTCTAATAATTTATTTCTTATCTAGAAAATCGATATAATAATATGATGGAATTTTATTTATTCAATTTGATAAAAAAAAATATCAATTCCAAAGATATGAATGATCCTAAGCTATTCTACTTTCTCAATATTTGAGATTTGCACGATTGCTTTGCGATATTAAATTGACAGTTATTGAATTTAGATATTACACTACAATTATTAAATGCTATACGTATTTTTTGTTAACAAATAACTTTTTTTTTATCAAAGGGCAAATTTTAGAGCAAAAAATAAACGGATCATTTATATATACAGGCGGACCTCGACTTTCGCACATGATTGGTTCCTGAAAATGTGTG
>JAGXCT010034647.1:0-18020 GCA_022495035.1 Philopotamus ludificatus
GACAAAACTTTTAAGAATATCGAAAAGGTGAAGACGGGCCACGATATCTATTTTTTAGCCAAATCAAAAGATTTTAATTCAATAGCATATAAAAATTACTTTATTTTTTATTAATATTTTTTTTAAAAATACTAAATCAATAAAAAAAAATCTACACAAGTTTTCATTAAAAATAACAATCAAATTGATTTATTTATTTATCATAAAAAAAATAGCATTACAGATTAACCGAGCTCGCCAATCACGCATAAAAAATGTAACAGTAAAATAATAAAATATAGATTTAATAAAAATATAAAATAAAAATAATTAAAAGAAAGTGATATATAGATAAATATGCAAAGATAATTAAACAACTGTTAAAATACCGTTATTATTTAATAAGTTAAATAAAATTATAAAATCCCGTATAAGTACAAGGGAGTTATGTACTGCGCCAACCACGCTAAGGGCGCTAAGGTATAAACTGGAATAGAATCCAAACTTCGTCATGTAGAGATATCTTAGAAATTTCTTCTGGATTTTCACTAAACTGGGGGAATTCAGGGTGTCATAAGGCACCGATTTAATGAAACCTGATTCGAGCAAGCTCTGAAGCAATTTATCGCATAGCACTCTTATAAGATAATAATTAATAATAGTGATTTAAAATCGTAAATAAATGTAATACCTAAAATAAACTACTGAAATGCTTTAGATCGAGATGTAAAATATATTTTAATAAAATTTACTACATATTGTTTTATTAGATAATTTTTAATCGGATTATTTTTGTATGATACTTGTGTTTTTTTAAGAAACGCCTAATAAACAATTCGTATAGAAGTTTCGATTAAGCCCCAATACTTTGGCCATAATCGTCGCCAGCGAACATAATGAATACACGGTACGTGGCGACATTAATGTTAGTTTAGGGCCAATTAATCGAAAGTGTTAATTAAGTTGGGAGCGGGGCGCAAACCGTCAGCCGCGCCTCGGCATAAAATATAATTTAAATAATTTAAGGCCATCAGGAGCGTAATAAGAGAAGACACTCTTCTTTTATGAGCCAGGTCTGTGTTAAAGCAATTAACAATTATCATTAACATCCATTAGGACATTTCTAATTTGGAAGCGGGTCGCGGAGAGTGGGGCACAGCCAACAGTATCGCGTTCGGTTCCCGCGCACCCCGCAATTAAAAGAAACTGCTGCGTTTAAAAACGACGCTAACTGCGCCGACGCCATTTTTTTGAGAAAAGAAGCACCGCGCCACTCTTTGCATGAAATATCCATAATTTTATTTTATTTTCCGTTTGAATAATTCAATTAGGGAATTATTGCCGTTATACGCTTCCAGGGATGGGGTGGAGTTAGCTCATTGCGGAAACCTTGTGCGGTATGAATATTTTCGGTATTAACGGCGTGTCGCCAAGATTTAACTCTTTGATGGTATGCAAATGTAAAATTTTAATTTATACACCATCGTATCATGTAAAAAAGCAAAAAAATATATTAAAATATTTAAATTAATTTGAGTTTAATTCCTACTAAGCAAACACCATTTACCCACTTTTTTAATAATAATATAATTCAGTAACTATGATCATGTATAATAAAATACTTGAAAAATCACTGTTTTTATTAAATATTCCTAACAAATATAGGCAGAAAATTTTGTTGTAATATATTTTATAATGTTGTTTCAGTATTTTTTCAGACATGACAAGAATCATATAATTGTAATAAGAGATTAAAGACGACTCTTTTAATTGATAAGCAAATTTTCAGATTAATTATTACACCATTTACATTTTAATTTTACTTAAATCGGAATGGTTTTTATATGTTATTTTTAAATTTCATGTTATAAGATTTTAATTTTATTTTAATTCAACTGTCGGCCCTCGGTAGTAATTTCGCCATCCTTTTATTCAGTTTACATGCCCTTTGTCATTACAATAAGAGCACAGGACAAAGGTCGCGGCAATAAATACAGGGTGATTAGTGAAAGTTGGTCGGCCGCGATAAACGAATGGGGAGGTGGGGGCACTTTTTCGCAGATGATAAGGGAGGCTGGGCGTAATCTGACGGGGCGACAACCCTATAATGACCATTGTAATATTATCGGATTCCACCGGGCTATTTTATTTGGGATATTTACGCCACAATATGGCTAACGAACCGTGGGCCCTCGCTCCAGAATTGCGCCATTGTTCTCGGCAAAAGTACACAAAGAATGCCATTACGCAAAATACCCAACTTTCGAATTATTTTCGCCTATACATATTCATAGACCGGGCGAAAATGTAAATGCACAATGAATCACTTGCTGATGCGAATGTTGTTACATTATTTATTCGCGTGCGAAAATGCAACCGGCAGACTTTTGTTTCGGACAATAATGTCGATTGTATTTTTGCACAGCCGTATATGTGAATTTGAATAAATATACATGAAACAATGTTCACCAATGGCGCTGAAAAAATTAATACGTGCCGAATGCAAAATTATACTCCGTGCGAGATTGATGTAGCGTAATAGCTCTAGATATAATTAATATTTGAAAAATGCACTAATTTTATCCCAATATATCGTATGATTCGATAGCATGCTCATTTACAAATAAATATTATATATATTCATAATATTTTAATGAGTAATTATCATTTCATGCTCATTCCATAACATAAACAATAAATATAAATTATTGTTTATCAATTTACAATAAAGAACACATAAATATCTACAGGAAAGTATTTATATTTTTGAAATACAGCGAAAACAGAATTAATTTCACATAAAATACACAATTTATTTCGCATAAACCTAGTTTGCGATATATTTACATACATATAGCTATATAATAAATCAAAAATTGGGAAATACTTGACTTCGAGTACATATACTAAATATAGAATATTAAATTAGTTTAAAAAATACGCACTTATACACTCATTTTTTTATTTGCGTCTATAATTTACTTACTTAATTACTGAAAATGACTAATTTTAAATTTAACTAATTGTCTACGGGGGTCTTGGATTCGTTCGAAAAGCGTTTTCGTGTAAGTTCGGGGTACGTATATCAATCGCTAGACGACACTACGTGTTTGATCGACTGTAACTTTGATCACGTTTTCTTTAGTCAAATATTGTATTCTGGTTAGATACTTAATAGATAATGACAATATAATAAAAAATCAGACCTTGCGGAGTTTTAAGGTAAATGGGACAGGTGCATATAAAACCATTTTTTACACGTAGGAGTAGGTGGAATTGTCGAATTATGTGGGTATTGTTTAATATTTACTGAAAATTTAACATAATTTAAGATACTCATTGAATAATTACACTGGAAAAATCTTTGTATCTGCCGTATCTATTGATATTATAACATTGTGTAATTTTCAAATATTCCTTATGACGTTCCTCAACATTCAGAACTATAAAAACAGTTGTTTTGGAAAATGAATATTATGTCCCATCTCAATGATCTAACCTTGAAATATCAATATATAATACATATAAGCCTTCTTTGTAAAAATATTAAAAAATTATCATTTAAAAGATCGTGTTTAAACATGTTTTATAAAAAAAAAATTATTCCTTTCTCCAAAAAGTATGATAACCCTTGCTATAAGATATAAATTACTTTTTTTACACTTACTTTCCAGTAAACGTTGAAGTTCAAGTATTTTAATTTTCGACTCAGTATATTAATTAATAAGAGAGTTATGATATTTTTGCAAACTGAATAACTCCATGAGCAGAATGTGTTAAACATATTTATTTTCATAGATATCCACTATTTAATGACAAGGTGCATTTCATAGATAGTGATGCATTTGAAAATTATTGTTAAAACAAATATAGCTGCGATCTAGTTACATTATAGCAGCAATTCAAAAGTCTTAAATCTTTTTCAAAGAATTTTAAAGCATTCGCAAGTCAATCATACGGTAGCGAAAGTATTTTCCAGCAATTTTTTTTTGATTATATCCTCAATTTTTAACATTTTTTTAAATAATAAAATGCAACCATTAGAAAGTTGGCATACCAGCCTCATTAATTAATTAATTTCATGTAACCACGACGTTCAACCATGATCTTAGTTAAGAACCAAAAGTAGCACGACTAAAAATTAAAATAAAACCTAATTAATTAACGAAAGTTCGCAACCACACGAAGCGAATTTAAAAATGGGTTAAACATTCAAATGTGTCACATCAATTCATTATTTATTAAGCACTTGGCATTTAATTTACATACGCGTCTATTTGCGAAACTTTCCTCTTTTCAATTAATCCGACCCACAACATAGTGGGGTTGAATCGCTAATCCAAATATGTTTCAGCTTAAGTAACAAAAGTGTTTGAAAATCTTGTTTCAGAAGCGAAACATAAACCTGCAGAGAATTCGCTTATCTCGTAATGTATAAGTTGAACGAAACAAAGTTTAATTGAACCCTGGCCGAAAAATTGACACGTTTACATCAATCAACAACACAGCAATATTAAAAACGTTTCTTATCATTAATATTCATTGTCACGTCTCTGCACTGTCGAGTGCTGAAACAAGAGTTGCCATCGCACAAATTATCGCTTCGACGTAATTAACATAAAGAATAAGCAACACAAATATTATATTAGTTCATATTTCGCGTGAATACTCGTCGTCGGTGGTAATCGACGAAGTTGTGGTAAACTATGCGCCAACTATTTCGTTGGTTGATCTCAGACGTGTCCCTCTGTGGATCCGATCTCTCTTATCGAAGTGAACAAACTTTGGTACACTAAAAATCGTGTCTAATTCTGATTTTATAGTTAGCCACGCCCATTCGATTAGCCTCCGTGCAAAAAGCTTTCGCCAAAGTTTTAACCGTGACCCGGAATAATTTGATAAATTTAAAACTTTCCAATCCAATTTAATAATTGTATCAATACTACGGATACTTTAAGAGACATGCCTTCAACAAAAATATTTTATGTTAGTTTTAAAAATATAAATAAAATCTTTCTTGCATAAGAGTTATAGAATATCCATTGTTACATCTTAATACATTCATGCTTTTAGAAAAAGAAAACAATCTACATTTAGACGCGATCGTGTTTTAGATTATTAATTTTCGATATTTATTCTAAAGCAATAATTTTCGTGAGCGCAACGAAATGTTTATATAATAAAAGAATGAAGTTTTTATCCCAAAAGTATTTGCATTTAAAATATTAGAACTCTAGAACAACAATAATATAAGATCTTTAGAAGAAACGATAGATTTTTTTTAATATGCAATGTGACTGGTTTAAATAGGATCTCGTATATTTTGAAAGTGGGATTTCAGTCAAAACTTTATTTAAATAACCGTTATTTACTCATAAATTTTTGACCCTTCGTAGAAATAAGACTATTAGTCGCAAACCTACTAAAAAACAAAATTTAAAATTTCTTTATGGTAATTAAAATACCTTGATTATTTTTAAATCCAATGTATCAAAATTTAGTCATTTAGTTTGGAAATTTAAATTTAAAATAAATATTTTTCATAATTAACAAATTAACCCTTTCAATGCGGCGGGCCTAAACACGATTCTGCATCTGAGTGCGGCGCCGTTTTGGACCAAATTATTTTTGGGCGAGGTAAATTTGTATTCACCGTTTACCGCTATATTAGACCATTTTCCTATAAGAGATTTATGCAAACATGTTGATAAGGATATGTTCTTCCATTTCAACTAAAAAAATAAACTCGATTCGCTTTATTTTCGTAATAATAAATCGAACAAAATATCAATTGCTCAAACAGAGATTAAGTGAGATAAAAATGGGAAAGCGAATCAAAATCAAAAATGCGAAATGCAATTTTCTTATACCATTACATCCGTACATGTGTATGTGGAACATAATGTACGTGGAACACCCTTAACGACCCCTGAGCTGAGATACGTCACCGATACAACTGCGGAGATTTGAACCGTTACTTTTCATATTTACATATTACATGGTTCCTATAAATTTCATGTAATATGTTGTATATTTATTGATAGCTGTGTTTATTAGCTGATTTTTAAAACAAACACCATCACTTAACTCGATCTAGTTTACATGTAACGACAAGTTAAAGTTTTAAAGAATCTCGCGCATGTACGACATGCGGCCGCACCCTGGACCACGATTTGTATGCGCATGTACGTCATGCGCCCCGCACTGAAAGGGTTAAATATACAAAAACAAATAATTCAATTATTTATTTTGGCTAGAAACTGTTTTTTTTATAAATACTGCTTAACTTATAAGTAACATGTTTATTCTTTATTAATCATTAATTATTTCTCCAAATTTCCATTCCATGCGCAAATCAAAGATTTTTTCCCCACCGACAACACAATTAAATCCCATCATCAATTTTCCAGCGCCGATTCCGATCCGGACGTTTCTTTTACTTCAATTAAAACGGGTGCACCGCCGCCGGTGCCGAAAGGACGGAAGAGATTGTCTGCGAGGAAACAATGCCAATTTAATTTCACATTCTCCTTATAATCAGGATTCAATTAATCTGGCCGTTCCAGAGTTCTGCGTCTGACTCAACCCGATCGTACGCTAGATCGGACCCTCGGCCAGGGCTCCCGCCAGATTTATGTGACGCGTGTGCCTCCCCACATCCAGTCTACCGCATTACACCCACACCCAATACCATACTGCAATTTACACAGAATTATTTTAACAAAAGTGTGTATAACATGGACATTATTGCCTATGATATACATAATAAAATAATAAAACATTTAATTTTTATGAATAACTGTTAATAAATGTTAATGTATACGTTTCAGGTATGCAGTTAATCCGCACCAAAAATGAAATGTGTGATTCCCAGTTTTTATCTAGTGAACTGCTCAAAGATGATATACATACTATTAGGTTATACTATTTAATTTCTATATTAAATACGCCATGTTATCGCCATCGTCAATATATTCATATGTCTATTAAACTAATCGTCATTCCTTAGGTATTTACACCCGGAGGAACGGTATTTATATATTTCCGGCATCTTGAAATAGTCCTGTAATTAATTACGCGCACACGCGTGCCGGATTGCGTGTAATTAAAACACATCGAGCGCCATCCATCACGCGATGGTTGGCGAGCCCTGCTCATCACGCGGCGCTGGCTGCACATCATAGCAGCAATAACGCGCAACCGCACGGAGGCTGCTGTGCCAATAAGGTCATTAGCCACTGTCACGCTGGTTAATGTGCGCATGGACACCGAATTCATTATGGCGTACATAGCTATAGCCGATACATACCGGATATCCGTCTTGACAATGTCCGGCGATACGGGATTATAGATAATTAACAATTTAATCTTGTTACGTTAAGATGCTACTGGTAACCCTCCCTTTATCTATCTATACATACATACAAATATTACGTGAGCGTGGAGGTAATGGGTTTTAAATCATCTTCGGTCACGTTTGATATTAACAATAGGGTAAAATAAATCTTTATTGGGCAAAAGTGAGCTGGTAAAAATTAAGTTACTTATCTACAAAATTGTAGAAAAATAAAGCTTTAAAAATATAGTTATGAAAATCAAAAAAAACATATATATTATTACGAAAATGTAAGTTAACCAGAAGAATTTGAGACACACCGCGGTTCGAGGCAGGGTGGCGCTCTAGCATGTTTGTTGTTTAACATAGCCCTCGAAGGTGTAATAACAGACTCCGGCATAGAAATATCTATGCAGCTTCTTGCCTATGCGGAAGACATATACATTGTGGGCGGCTCTTAAGGATGCATGCCAGCGAATAATGAGAGTGGCAGTTGGCAAGATAAAATACATGCCAATATTGCCAAGGACGAATCCTTGAACTTTTAGGAGTCGGAAAGTATAGCTTCGAGGCCGTCGAAACCAATTTAAAGCACGAATAAGAGCCATTCTGGCACACCAGTGCTACTTTCGACTCAACGATATCTACGATCGAGATTCCTCTCATGGAAGACTTAAGTCAAGCTCTCCATGGTTCTCATCAGTCCCGTACTAACATACGGGTCTGAATGTTGGGCTTTGACAAAACAAAATAAGCGACAACTGGATATCCTGGAGAGAAGAATTCTGAGACGAATATTTACAGCTTTATTCGACGGAATGGCGTATCTGTAGCAACGAGAAGCTGTACCGACAATACAAGGATTAACGGAGCATAGCTGTCGTCAGAAGTGGCCAGACTCTGGTGGGTCGGTCGCGTGTCAAGTTTGCAGGACAGTCGGCCGCCGAAAAGGCTTATGATAGAAAAGCCTTTTCTGATAATTCTGTTCCTGTCCCCGGAGGAAGATCAAAGGTGATGCGGTAGGACTGTGTACAGAGGGACACTGCATCTTTGAAACTTACCGGAAAATAGAGCGAGGTAACGGCAGACCGGATAAAATGGAGAAGGATGTTGGATGAGGCTAGGGCTCTACAATAGGGCAATAGCCCCTATGATGTATGAATGTAGATAATTGCGAATAAGCTAAATTAGGTCAGCCTTCTGATGAAAACTATGAATTTAGAGTTTTTTATCACCCTGCCCAGAGGAAATGTAAGACACATAACCATTACCTCATGTTTATAAAAATATTTATGTAGCTAGTTGGTGCATTGGAATAAATATATCTGCCATTTATCCTGCGTTGAATAAATAATTATAAACAAATAATATTAAAATCGATCAGTGTCATGGATAGCAGGTAACATATATCAGTTTATTAATGGTAGTTAACCCCGACTGAACTAAGCTAGTATCCGGATAGGGTAATTCTCCGGCGAAAATCTATGAATTCTGGAAATTCTTTATGACACTTGGGAAGAATTTAAGTGGGGAGAGTCCTTCCCCTTGCAACTTCAGAATCTTTATCAAATCTTTATATGGGTGAGTGGTGCTTTGGATTTTCTGTTATGTTATCCATCGTAGTCAAATAAATAAATAAAAATAGTTGCGGTAACAGTCTTAATAAGTCGTAAATTTGTAATATATAGTGTTTGATTTATTTGTGAACAAGTATAGACTATAAATATGTTATAACTACTAATGATTTAATTAGCTAGCTAAGCTACGCCTATTTTTTAGATAACTTTTGAATATCTGTTGAACATTTCATCATAGCTCCTAACGAAGAAACCAATAGAATATATCACGTGTGAAAATCATCGAATAATCTCAAACAATGAGAATGATATGATTAAGGTAAACTTAATAAGCTGAGACTCCAAAATTTATTGGTATTTTTTTCAAGAAAAGTAGGGAAATATATACAAATAAGTAAATTTACTAAGACTAAATTATAGGGCGAATAAAATGCGTAACAAAATCAGGAATATTTAAAGCACTTAGAACTCTGAATTATAATTTTAAAGAGTAGTAAAGGGTTAAGTAAATTAGAATTGAAAAATATATAATGTCTTTTGAATCATAATTAGTTTATTAGCATAACCATCCCTTAATTTAAGCAGTTTCTTCTCGCCGTTTTATCTTAACGCTTAACTTAAAAAGAATACCTGGAAGGGTTTAAAAATTAAGGGGTTTAAGTGAAAGATGAACTTGTGTCTGGTGAGCAATGGAGTTTTTACAAAATAAAATGAAATAAATTAATAAAGTTTATATACACCTGACCAGGTATATAATGCCGATGAAACTGGATTATACTGGAAGAAAATGTCTAGCAGAGATTATTTAATTTATTCAAAATCTAAAAAAACCCTGCTAATGGCTTCAAGGTAGCAAAGGATTGGGTTACGATATTATATTACAGTAATGCAAATTATCGCTGATCAACCAAGTTCTCTAGCAAAGATCATTAAATGTATATTCATTGTAGGACTAATAAAAAGGTTTGGATGACGAGAAACATTTTTAAATAATGGTTTTATATTTTTTTTTGCTCTAGAAACATAAAGAACTTTGGCTTTTGGATGTTCAGGTCATCCTAAATACTGTTCAGATAATCCTAATATTAAATCAGTGATCTTAACCTTTCAAAGTTAGTTAAGCATACGTTTTAAGACATTTTAACAATATTGGTAAGATAGACCTATTTTAATCATAGAAATTTCGAAAAAACTACCATTTTAAGTTGTCTTGTTTTTTCATCCGATTTTTTTTCGAACTTATATGTTAATTTTATAAGAGTTCCATGTCTTTTTTGCACGGTTTTCATTTAAGTGTCTTTTTTGGAACTTATCTATCGCGTAAATCGAGCGATGATATTAAGTTGATATTGAAAAAATTATGTTATTTCATCGTTTATTAATACTATTTCCTATAAACTTACACAAAAAACTTAATGATAATAAAAAAACTAACTTAAATTTCATATTATGTTATGAAAATAGAACTGCTTTTAATTAATAATTTAATTAAATCTACAAATATATGTTGAAATTGTTGTTTTTTTTAAATAATATTTTTAATAATATAAAAATATTATTAAAAAAAAATTGGTTTTTGATTGAATAATATAACTAACCTTGACTACTCCGAATAAACTATCCCTCTGCAGATACCAGTCGACTTTGTACAGTAAAACACTATAAAAAAGAAAATGTCTTGATGAATGAAAAAAAATATGAAATGATATATAACATTTTTTAATATTTTATCTATCATAATTAATGTATAGAATGTGAAATCTATTGGAAAAATTGTATTTTTAACAGTTTAATGTTGATTTCATTCTTATCGAAGAGCTGATCTGACTTGAATCCCTAGTCTTTATAAAATAATTAATGAAAAATAGTATCTCTATCCATTTTTCATATTTTTACATGATAAAACATTTTCCAGGGACTTTATTATAATTTCCAAAAGCAAATCAATCAAAATCCATATTCTCCGCATTCCTTTGATATTATCAAACGCGGTGTGTAAACTTCGTGCCGAATATATGAATGATAATACACATTGTAAGGCTGATAGGATATATCGAGGGCCGGAAGGAAGGAAATGCCTCAAATCCCTTTACGAGCCATTGTAGATTTGGCTAATGTCCCGTCATTGCGAACTATTAACGATTCGCATTAACGTTACGTGGCGGATAATTAGCGTCGAGCTCAAATTTTACGTCATATCACGGATTATCCAATCACAATAAAATCACTAGACCAGTAAATGAACGCGTTGACGTCGACTGATTTACGATAGTTAAATGATATGCATGTTTCACGGTTAGGCCGCGTCGTATTTCTTTAATCAAATGTTGGTTAGAGCGAGGTTATATTCCTCACTGATAAATCTGTAATTGGACTTTGTGCCTCGCTTATAAATAAATATTTTTATGGCGGTTTAAAGGTCAAAATTGTGGGGCCCGAGACCATAACGAATATTTCAGATGGGGTTTCGGGGACCTCGGCGGTTTTTAAATTTTAAGGCACAGTCCCCGAGGGCCGTAAAGCTCGTTACGGTGAGCAGCTTTGAACCTCCTAGGCCACGCCTCGCTTTTATACATTTTGCATTAAACTCCGTACACACACTGACAGTATTGCCCATAACGTTCTGGAACTTTCGCGGCGACAGCTTTGATCTCTGCCGGCATTGATCCTTTGGTCGGGAGTTTTAATACGCGATTTATACAATGTACGTATATCGAGAACTATATATTTCAAAATATATGTTTTTACCACAAATAACAGCACAATTTCGCGATATCTTCAGCTAAAACACTCACACAATTTAAATAAAAAAAATACGACTGGATGTTCATTTGTTTTGATTTAAATTATTTTAAATAATTTAAATGAAAAAATAACTGTTTTATACTATTATATATACGACTAACTGTTATAATATAACACATGTAGCAACATATCTAAAATTTTAGTAAATATCAATCAATGCCTTCATTTGATTTCATGTATTTTATAAACATATTTTTCAATTAAACATGACTTTGACTACTTTTTACCAGAAAACTCAAGAGTTTCCTCTTATCTGTCGTCCAAACAGTTTTTCCTTTTTTCTTTTTCGGGATTGGATAACTCGCAGCTGCCAATCGCACGGTTTCACTCGCACTCTGCACATTGTACCGGATGCGAGCAAGAAAAAAATTGCGCTCATGGCTACAGAAATAAATATTGTTGTTTTTATTATTTTTTTGCAATTGCGGACAATAAAAGTCAATGATTAATAAAAATATTTATTCTTTAGACTTTTTTAAATAAATACAATAGTTTTGTGACATGTAGGATTTATATTAAAAGAGTTATTCGAGAAAAATCAAAAACTTGGAGTCCTAAATATGACCCATCGGCACGACTAGGTTAATAAGTAAATTTCTAAACCCTTATTTTTCATCAGTGGTGACATATTGGTATTTTTCGTTTTCAATTAATCAAAAACCCCTAAAAATTCTTTTCTTTAGAGCGATTTCATCAAAAAAAATGTGTTTCATCCTTTTTATCCCTTAACCAGCGCACAACCAGTATTTTTTTACTGTTTGATATTACGTATTCTAGGAATTTATTCGAGACACAATCTTCAAGATTCATCATCTACAAAAGAAAATTAATGCACGAAAAACTATTCAATTATAATTGGTCAAAAGTAATTATTCTATTTAAAAAACATTATTACGACAACGATGTATAGTTCAACTAATTTTGATAATATAAAAAGTTATATTATCTCATCAAAACACACATTAATCTTTTTTTCCCGCAAAATGTATTAACAATCAACCCTCCTATAGCGTTTTCTGTACATCCTTGTTTTATACATTAAAAAGCAGCGATTTAGAGGAATCGCTATAGGACTGTATACTAATTAAAAAAAAAGTTTGATCAGAAAATTCCGTGAACTACTAATTAAAGAAGACTCGTTTAAAGTATAATTTAAAAAATCGCTTTTAGATATTTAAGGTATTTTTAATTATTTAGTATACTGAACAAAAATATAAATAACGCTGTTAATAATTATACTTTTTATTAAATACATCTTTAGAGGCTATTGGAATGCAGCTTTATTTGATATGTAGATTAATGCGGTCCTCCAACATGAAAAGGTTCCCCATCCTTGGGTTAGATTAAGGAAGGATGTGGCCTCACTCGTGTTAGAATTATGGAATTAACCCAGTATTGACTTTCTAAAAATATATAGGAGAGAAAACTATAACCATATTAGGATAATTTATTCAATGATTATATAATTTACATAATAATTGCGTGTAAATCTAGAAAAGACTCGGGTTGTGTACTTTTGCCCCAAGCTATGCATAATCATATTGTTTTATTCCACCTCTCTCGTATCTAAGAAATATAACTTGTGAATGATTCTCGGCGAGTAACACTACTGCACTGTTGTTAGGCAATATGAATACGTTCTTCGATATTATTTTTTTAATAATTGTATACAAGTTGCTGATTAGAAAACCTAAACTAGATCGAGCCAGTAGTACTCTAGCATGGCAATCAATTATGTAAAATGACTGCCACTACTTTCTCGCACGTTTCATCCGCCATATTTCAAAACTACGCCCCCACTACATAAACTTGCGAAATAATTACGGGCATAACTCGGGCGTGTACGCAGCGTGTTTATCCGACTTCATGAGCAATTTCAGCATTACGGCGTGTTCTCTATTTTTTTCAGCCAGCGTCGCCAAACAAAGTGAGCAGCCTGCGCTCCGGCACAAAGTTTCCAGAGGGAGCAACAACAACATAGTTGTAGCACAGCGGGCCAAGTGTGTAGAATTTCTGAACAATCTGTGCGACGCGTTTTTGGTCTGCTGCGTGGCAACAGCATTCTTGAGTCGCTTTTGAAGACAGGCATCCGCCCCACGGCTCCGGGCGTCTCTCATTAATCCTCATGAAGAGGAATTTTCATTAACCGTGTGGGTGTGCGTGCGTGACAGTGTGCGTGGAGGCGCAAGGGATGCTGGTGGGCCGGGGGAGGGTGTTAGGGGTCCAAGGGGTCCACCCCGGTTCTATCGCATAATTACTTTAATCAGTGCTCGCGAGTCTGGTTAACACGCATTTTGTTCTATTCGCGTAATTGGCGAAGAATCGTGCCACTTATTAGTGATTGTTCACATGCTCCAGATACATACGTACGTATAATGTTATAGCATTCTTCGCCGTTTGCACGGGATATGTTCTCGAGAAATGTGCAAAAACACTGTCTATAGAATGAATAAGCTTCTCATTTTATAATGAAATTCTACACAAATATATGTTATGAGCTTAATTCTAAATGAAAACAAGATTTCAATGTTTCTGAATTTCAAAACATAAAATAAATACAAAATTTATTTTGAATTTTAGATTATACACATTCCTTTTCTTACCCACCACACGAAATATTACCTACCCACAATATTTATCTCTTTAATGTAATGCAAAACCTCATTCATTCATATATTTTTTTTATTTTCATTTATGATTTCAGGAACAGGAAGTAATATCAATTCAGTTCAGATATTCAAAATTTACTTTTTACCTTTGTAAAATAGTTTTTCCATCCAGGATTCTTTGCTTAATATTCGTATAATCATTATTGGATTTAATTTAAGTGCGTTTTATCATCCGCTTTTATTAAGAGGACCAGTAATTTCGCTATTATTTTTAGATGGCCTAATTCAGGGGTCAGCAAACTGCGGCTCCCTAATCACATGCAGTTCTTTCGCTATTTGAGTGGGCATCTTCCTCGAATGACGTCTTTAAAATACATTTATTTTTATTATAATACAATATACAATCAATCCATGTGTTGTATTTAAATTCAGATAATCAACCAATTCTTTTTGCTCTCTACTACACGACTCTACCGCCATCTGAATAGGGCTGACCATTCGTTGTCTAAACCCAGTGTGATTTAATCTAGATAGAAAAAGTAAATAAGATGAGTATTTGGATACAGCACAAACTTTCTTCCGCTAACAAAGGAGCTCTCGTGAACACGTGGAATTCTTTATTATCACGACAACAAACCCTCACTTATTGTCATAACTTGTAATGGGCGATAAAAAATGGATAGTATACGACAAAACAATGGTTTTAAAAAAAATAAAACCAGGATAAAAATTAAGCAAGGTACTTCTTTGCATACCATAGAATATTCGAGGGATCTTCACTATAAATTGTTAAAATCTTCTTAACCAAATTTAATTAAATGAAAAGGAGTAATACTGCATGAATTTATGACAACGTACGTCCTCAAACACATGAAAAATCAATGAGCTAAACTAAGAAGTTATATCACATTTGACTTAATCACCAGATCTTGCGTATCTTGAGTAACTTAAAAATCCGAAATCCGGAAAGAAAGAGGTGGTCTAATATTATTGAAATAATATAGTGTGATTTTGAGGATTAGATTTATATTATTAATGTTGAATATGATATATTTTACGAAAAGAATATATTTTTAACAGTGCATATGATACCTCAAAGATCTTTGATGTCTTTGTCATAAATATTCCTTGCAAACATATTGCGAACGTCTTAACATTTTCAGTGAGATTTGTGGAATAATGAAATATCTAAAGTGCAGAACATATTTTATTACTTATTCATTATTATTGAGCAGATTTAAATATAAATTTGATATTTTTCGAAAAATATAATCAAAGTAACATACTGTATAAATACCATATATAATTCGTGATAGCTTGTTTCTGTAAGTTTAAATTTATTTCCATCGATTTGAACTTAGCTGGACCCTGGTCATGAATTTCTAAATCTCTCTGAGAACAATTGCAGCCATATGTAAATATAGCAATAGTATCGCTTTGTGGAAATTTAATTTTTATTCATACGAAATTATTTATTTTTAATATTTATTATATCATAAATAAATGAAATTATCTTTAATATATTTTTAAAATCGTGAATTTTTTTAACGTCCCTAGAGGACATCTGGCAAAACTGCACTAGATACTCTTCAAACGTTGCCCATTGTGCATCTGTCTATTGAAGCCCTTTACAATAGCTCGGGGCTCTCGATAACATTCATACTACCGATCTGAGGTGGAATGAATGTTCTCATCATTCGTCGCCTGAAGAGAGGGGAAGCCTTTTATCGTCTTGGGTCACGTCATGGTCTTGCGCCATACAAACAATAATTGAATCGAAGAAACCGTTGAATGAAAAATAGCAAAAAAGAACCATCGACAAAAGAAATTCGCATTCATTTTTTGGAGTGTAACACAAAGTAATTATAAAATTATTTAAATTAACAATCCATCATTTTTTGTATCCGAAAAAAACGTAGCTTCATATTAAATAATCAAATTAATTTAATATATTAAATTTCACTTTCGCCTCCAATTAGCGACTTGATGCAATTAACTCTCTCGAATTTGGCTAATGTCAAAACTTTTTACCAATTCAATCATTTAAAGCGCCAGAAAGTTTCGCAAGTAAAATTTTTCGCCATGAATCATTATACGCCAAGTTGTGCAAGTGTATGGGTGTATATATTTTTCGGAGCAAATTCGAACACAGTATGAACTGCGATTCTGAATTCAGTTTCAGACGTCAGATGCAGTTTCCTGTTGGCTCTTACAAGTATTCCAGATATTTTCGTGTCGAGAAATTTGTTCACGCTGTACAAACTTACTGAAAAATCCCTTGCCATATAACGAAGCTGTGTAAAATATATATATTTGATATTCGCGCATACATGTTGCGGAAAAAAATGTTTTTCATCGCTTGTATTCGACGGAAAATATTTGATACACAACATTTTAATAAAAAGGAATTATGAACGATTACATCATTAGATTAGTAAATCACTTTCTAAATATATATAAAAAGTTGATTTTCTTTTCAGCAAATCTATATTTTTATGATGCGAATAAATATGTATTTAAATCAAATAATTTATTTGTTATCGTTCACATAGTGTAGACAGTGGTAGATAGCAAACTGAGAGACACAGAACTGTGTGACCGAAAAGGGATGGCACTTTATCTATTCTTGTTCTCTTTGCCCGTCTCATTGGCTTAGTTCTGGTAAGCTTTGGATCGCTTTACTGCGAAAAAAGAAGATTAAAAGTAGCCGAGTTATATAACACTCTGCCGACTCACTTTACTTCAGGGATGACAAAACGCCACCAGATAATATTTTTTTTCTCGCATACAATTTAATAATTCTTATATGGTTCCATAAAAAAAAATGTAAAAGAGCCAGATCTCATTGGGGGAGAGGTCTCGCGGTGTAAAGTTGGTCGTGTGGCCGAAAGTTTGGCCGCAAAGTTGGCCACAATTGCTCCGGTCGCCGTCTAGTCACGTCCCCTCGAAACTCATTACTCATTAATTTTAACAGTTATAAGAAGGAGAGACTTCTTTTTCGGCTTTTGCACAATCGCACGACCTTGCTTTGAATATATCATTAACCCCCGCTTTTCCGGAGTTGCGCATTTTCCGGTCACGTGCCTGGCCAAGTAGCGGCACCGATGTAGAGATACAAATCCGGGCCGTTTAAACGTACTTTTTTATTAGGAAATTTAGTCGTAAAGCCAACGTGTGGTTTGAATATGCAACCCTGATTTTTAATAATAATTGAATTGCTATGGCCCTACTAAAAAAATATATATAATAAATATTTTAGTGAGAAAGCAGACTCTACAATATATATATAACATTAATAGATAGTCGTTACATACACTTTCTTTTCAGTGTGTTATGAAACATGTATTCGTGTGGCTAATATTTTCATTTATAATTAGCCAAGATAAAGGCATTTGTTTACTTCATTATATTAAATCTCATTGATAGCTATTAAAAATAATCTATATTAAATAATATATTGTGAGGTTTATATTTGTTTAAGGTTTAAATTTGTAATTTGCAATAACTAATAATTTTTCAAATGATATAAATATTACATCTGCTTTTCTTAATTAGGGGATTGCGAAGAAAGAGAAAATTCCCCTGCAAATAGTTGGTGGAATCGTCTAAAAGCTTTGTAATAAGCTCCCTTTTGCAAGTAATTAACATATTGTTAATGCTCTTAATAATTCTTGGTGATTTCTGAAAAAAATATATATAAAACTGAATGAGCAA
>JAGXCT010034648.1:1629-15414 GCA_022495035.1 Philopotamus ludificatus
GTGAACATAAAACCACGCAATACGGCCAGGTGGACAAAATCAACCCAGATATTTAAATTGCATTTTACGATGTTAAATGCCCAAAAATAATGTTAAATTCGATCAGTGTATGAAGTTGGAAGTATCAGGGTGATAAATATCGTAAAAAAAAAACATTTAAATCAATTTGTGGTCAGTAAACAAGGACGACAAATTATGTCGACGTATTGTCGACGTTCGAGTTGAGAGACGAAATCATGATGTCGACTATATGTCGACTTACGAGTTTTAAGGGTTAATAAACATTTATAATCATTTTCGGAAACGAATTATTTATAACGCATTTTTTTAAATAGCTAATTAATATATGAGCTATTTAGTTCACACCCACGATCGATTTATTAGAGGTCATACATCCAAATTTTGGTTTAAAAAAAAGGTATGTGGTTATTTTTCCAACACAGGGTCAAACATTCATTAATTTCTTATGTCACTACCAATTCGGCAATAAAAAAAATATATATGAATGATATTTCGTAAGACAAAACGTCGTTTAAAAGTTGTCCACTATTTTACGCAATGTGTAAGAATTATCTTTATAAGATGTTAAATATGTATTTTCTGATTCAGAAGTTTACATTTTTCATATGCACTAAATGTTAAATAATTGACAATAAACAAATCGATGAAAAATAGTTTTTTTATGCAATAAATTAGTTTCAAAATCGCGTAAAAAAAAGGAAAAAGAAAAATAATTCTATGAAAAGGGGACATGTTTCATATTTTTTTTAACCAACAAACAACATTGTGTTTTACACTAGATTGAAATATCTCAACGGTCAAAAATTTTCGAAATATTTTCCTGAGTTTTCTTCTTCAATTCGGTCCTCCAAAGAACCGTATCACTCTTTTGAGGTCAATTTTTGATAGTTTTGGCAGTAGCGGATTTCCCATTAGGCGAATAAGGCGCGCGCCTGGGGCCTCATCAATTTCAGGGGACCTCAAATCTCTATTCTCAAAATGTTTTTTTTTATATTATTTAATGTTTTTTTCATAACAAAAATAATTAATAATTTTGTAGTATTCTCTAAATTAAATTGACAAATAAATAACACCAGCTATAGAATATTTGTCAAGTGGCTAACCTTCCGGTCATATTTTTAACCAAAGCCACTGATTATTCCGCAGACCATGATCCACAGATTCAGGCGCGTAGGTACTTTAAGGCAAAGCGATGCAAGGCATCGGAGTCCTAAGCTTTCAAGGGGCTCCAGCATTTTACTAATAATAAATATCTGTAACATCGAGAGAAGAACCAACAAAAAATAAGATTTTAATTTTTCATTGTCTTTTTACATAAATTGATATAAAAATAATTAATTGGGCATTCAAAATATTACAAATTTCAAGGGGAGGGGGGCTCAAAATATAATTGCGTCTGAGGCCTTTCAAGTGCTAAATTCGCCACTGAGTCTTTTGGTGTATTTGGTATGACCAACTAACTCCTCACAGATTTCAGCATATTTGATTTTTTCACAAAATATTGTCATCAACTTTGCTCTAATACCGTATGATTTTTAGTTATTTCATGTAATCAATGCGAAACTAATTTTTATGTTGTTCACGAAATCTAAAAACAAACAGACAGGACTGTATACTCTCCCCAGATTTATTTACCATACACAGTAAGTATATATTCGGAGAAAAGCACTTGGAAACTGGAAAGGTAGATTTAAAATAGCTGGAAAACAAATTTACAATTTAACACATTCCGGTCCGCTGGATTGATATTATTAGATGGTAAAGGTTATCTCTATTTAAAAAAAAGAATAGTTCAAAACTTCTCAAAGTGCGTATCAATGAAATATAAATGATTTTGGTTTAACATCAGCGCCAACGAGGACTCGAAAACACGTCCCCCGTACTTCTACGTTGGCCCGCGAGGACGCGTATTCGAGTCCTCCGGACCGCAACGTGTTAAGTTATGCGTATAGAAGAAGTAATAACTACTAAAAAAGTCATCAATTTAAAAATAACAGTTCGGTATTCAGAGTTTGGTATTCTCCATTTTTACATGTATAGAATCTGGACCATAAAGGAAGATACGAAGTAAAAATTGACGTATTTGAGACGTGGTGCTGGCGACGCCTCCTAAGGATACCATGGATCGCTAAACTAACGCTTGTGCCCTAGAATAACTGAAAAACATGACGACAGATTCGCAATGGGATTCTTCGTTACTTTAGGAGAATCGAGAGCCTCGAGAAGCTCGTCGTACTTGGTAACGTACAAGAACACAGGAGAAAGGGTAAAGCGCCCATCCGCTCTAGCGATCAAGTAAGGATATGTGTTATCCAGAGGATCTCAGAATATATGGTTCAAGAACGGTCACTATCCTCAAACATGAGGTCGAGTTATTAAAGTAAACTCGACGATCGTTTTGATGATCTAAAGCCTGCTGATTCACCGATTTACATTTAAATCCAATCATATGTTCACAACGTATCTCAATTAGTTCGGTCCATTTAAAGCATTTTATCATAGCAATTGAGAATGCAAAGTTCAACAATATTATCCTTTGAAGAGTGCTATAGGCGCTCCTACAGCTGACACGATTCCATACTCGCCATTAAATGTCGATTATCCATATACCTAGTATAAGATGCAAGTGAATGGCAACAGGACAGTAGCCGGTTAGTTAGTTGTTATGAGAGTCGACTCGGTCACGAATCCTTTGGCCAAAGTGCATTCTTCAAAGCAATGCACGAGCTAAATAGCGTCGATGGACCAATGTCGCAAGCGCGACACAACATTTTATTTAAAGAACCACCATAATTATCCATTACATACGATTTCAGTCTCATCAATCATGCGTTTTTAATAGATCTGCACAATCAGCTCATCTCGGTCTCAAGGTTGACATATGTGTATTTGTAATTTGCCATGTTTTCTACTCGCTAAACCGTTGTTTTAAATCGAGAGTTACTCGCATTACGCAATAAATTTGATGATGATTGATGCAATAACATTTTTTATGAGGAGACTTAGCGCTTATATCGTTTAAAAACTGCTTTTTTTCACCCGGTCGCCAACAACAGGTGTATTATGGCAAAGCTTGCGTATAATTTTTGCGGACGCGACCTTGCTCCAAATCGTTGATCACTTCTTAAATATTTAATTGAACCCAAACGAGGCGGCGCGAATAACTCCTTTAAAACCTTTGGCTTGTTTATAATAGGTCATTGATTAATGGTTCGATCTCGAGGGAACCGCGAAACCCGTTCCCGTTCTCACGTATGCAGACAACAAGGATTTATGCAACCAGGTCAGCATTTATGATTAATTCAACTACGAAATTTTGTCTCGGACGTATAATTTGGCGAATCGATTCTTCGTGATATTCCCCTAATTCTTGCAATTGTCATTATTGTCGCCGCACAGCTACGGGCCAATTGTGATGAAACGCAACCAGAATTCGATAATGACCGAAAGGATTATTCGTGCCCGATGACCGATGAAAATTACGGTCGTCATAACATAATGTTGGATAATTCTATATCATGCTGCACGAACTTTCTCAGCTTGTTCAGATAACAGTGACGCCTCGGGGAGTTCCGGAGCTCACAGATCACGCAAATAATGTTATCATTTTTAACTGTTAACAGCAGAAGATCGTGAAATATGACGTGCTAATCGATGGCTGCCGAAGAAGCCGCCGCGGATGACCCAATTGGATATTTATTAAAGATTCCAATTAAGCACACGGCATTACTCATCGAAATTTCTTCGTCATATTCGTATATAACTTATGCAACTTTGACGTAATGGAATACCCACGAAAATTAACTATAATTATGTTATTGTTGACAATGGCGCAAGACATAATATTGGATGACATTCGACTATTGCGGTTTAATTGCGGGCTTACGACGTGCGGAAACGATTCTTTTCAGAAACGATAATTAGACTGTTAATTTGCAGATATCATGAATTTAATTTTTGTTATTGAATACCCCAGATTTCCCTGTCGCTTTCGAGAGAATTCTTCGATAATTGCTAAAAAACAGGATGATATTATTCACTTCCTTCCACGTTTATGCATGAGCTCAGCTTATCTATGCATCCGATGCATTTTTGTTATGAAACATTGCAAAAAAAAATAGCATGCGAACGAAATATTTACCAAAAAAGCGAGGTTGTTAAACTCTGGTTATCGAAATTCATATTCAATGCCATACAAATAAAAAAATGTGAGAGTTGAGTCTGATGTTTCGGTCAAATATTTATGTAATGCTGTCGTATCTGATCAATATTATAATCAAACAATATTATTTGACCTAGAGAAATCTATATTACATGACATTTTTACTTCCTCTTAATTAAATCTTAATTAAAGTTTTAATCGTGTCTTTTATTAAGAACTATATTTTTTTCGTTTATATCACAACTAGCGTAACGGCTAGTTATTTAAACCAGGGTTCCACGTTAGTAATTATGCACTAATTGCTCTCAGAAAATGATTAAAAATAAATGTCAGGGACGTGTGCATTATTTAAATAATTGATGTGACTAAAAGTGAGATATATTTTGGCCATAACAGGACAATTGCCTCGCATTTAACAGGTATACATCTATTTATTTGTCACGGCAGTGTTTTCCAAACGTTTTTTACATTTTCAAAATATAAATCATATTGACCAAATAATTTTTAAATGATGCTTTTTTGTACATTACTTCTTCAATATCTTGATCATGGTGAATTTCAAAATGCAATACTTTGGTGTCTCAAAGTATGTAATTTTATAATGCTTCGAAGCTCAAAATCCTTGCAAAGAAGATGAAGATGGCAGTAAAATTATATACTTAATATATATATCTGAAAATCTCAATTCTTTATCAGATGTCTACAAATCGAAATACTCTCGCCGACATCTTCCCTCTTATCCTTTACATTATTACTGTTTACATTGCATCTTACCAGGAACAGAAGAAGCCATAAAACACAGAACACAACAGCTTCGCCTGTGTGGTAATTGCAGAAATTTGAAGAGTAAAACTAAAGATTTCTCATTTAGGAGATGTGGAAAATGATAAAACAATGGAAACTACATTTCAGATATTTAGAATCATCTGATTAGCATTTCCATGAACTCTCGATGAAACACCATCGTAATTAGATATGGATTCTCTGAGAAACGTTCAAGAAGTGGAAACACACGTAGCATCTCATCTAAATAGAAAATAATATATCTTGAGATTATTGATCTTTCTTTTTTTATTTTTAAAAAAAAGACGTTTTATCTATATAAGTGGCATTTTGCATTCTAGACTACTACGGAAGTTAACTAATTTCAAGATCTTCTTAGTAAATCGACACCCTTATGTCTGAGGATCGTGACCATTCTTGACCCATATCTTCCAGCTTGTAGCTCTCCAGGATTCTCTGCACTGTGCATTTCTTATTGCAGCTACTACTACTGTAGCTTTAATCATTTGGTCGCTCCAGCGGATGAACACTCTCCCCTTTCTTATGCATCCTCGTATGTTGCTAAGCGCAACGAGCCTCTCCAGGATATCGATTCTTATAGCCAGATGTCCAAAATAGCAAAGAACCCTTTTGTGACAAATAGTTGAAAGTCTGTTATTGTTTTCAGTCCCCATTTTTTCCAGGACAGAAACGTTTGTGCATTTAGAGGTCCATGGTATTCTCAGCAGGCGTCATCATCATTAGAGGTCAATTTTTATTTCTGATATTTTCCTTTATGGTTTGGATTTCTACGCCTTATCCAGTTTTTCAAATAATAATTGACCTTGACTGTCCGCAATTGCGAAAAAAAAACGACAGTATTAGCTTTTGTAGTCACGTCAGGATATTGATGAATTCTTCTTCAATATCTTGACTTGAAATGATTGGGGTCTATTTTCCATTACAAATAGACCCCTTCGGACACTGTGGTTGGTTTTGAGCCGTCATGACAGATCGGTTAACCATCCTAATTCCCATTCTTATTTCTAATTCACAGTGTCTATTTTTCGAAGGAAGAGATCCGAGATATATAAATTCTTCAATCCTCTTCAGGATGACTATTATCAGCTTGGTTTTGTAAATATTGATCTCGAGTCCTAGTTTATTATATTCATGTTCAACTCCTTGAAGGAGATCAGTCATTTCTTCCGAAAGATCAAGATGAGATTAAGCGTGGTTCCATCTTCATAAAGCGTTTATTTCAATCAATCGAATCTGACAGTCGAGATGAGGATTTATTTATTATTTCCGATTTACGTAATTGCGCGTATTTTAGAACTTTATGAACATAAAAAACGAAATAAATCATCTTATTTTTCGAGTTTTTCTCAGGCGATCCGGTATTTTGCTTTGGTGACCCGCGACCCAGCGTCTGGGAAACGCTTTGCCTCACCATTCACGCCGGTGGGCGTTTGTAATGATGTTTGAATCGCCAAGATTAATCTAATAAACACATTATAGTGACCGGTTCGAATTTATTAATCCGGTTGAATTTCTCCATTGAGGATTGCGAGTTCAGCGATATTCGCGACCGATAACGGCGGATACCGCTAAACTTTCATCCTGTACTTAAGGGCCTAATCGTTGTGTCCGCTTCAGTGTTTCATAATGTAATTACAGCTTCCGGAGCGCCTAAGGAACCGGCGATTGTCATAAACACGTTACTGGTTTTTTTTTATTATTAAATATTTTAATACGCAATGCGACCGAGTAAAAGTGTATTTCCTTGGTTTTTTCAATTATTATTATAATGAGTTTTTATCAATCCGTCGGGCGGCGAAGGAGTTGCAAATCAGGTACATATACACATACATTTCCTTGAAAAGTTATCCTACGTTTATTTCGCAGACTACTTTTTATTCGCTGATATCGCGATTTAATTTTTTGACCTTCGATCGAGACTGGATACGGTCAGAAATGCATTATTATCCAGCCGACAGGTAAAAACAATTGCACAAGAGCGTTGCATTGCATCAATTCGGCTTATGCACTATGTCCATTAACTCGCTCTTGGAAATTAAAGATGTTAATCGCTCTTCTCGTCAGTCCATTGTTTGATTTTCTACTCGGATGCATTCACATGCACCTGAACCTTGCAGTGTGTGTTTCACAATTGTGTTGTTTCACTTTCCAGCGGCGATTTCATTAGCCGGGTAATCATTTTTGTTTCCTGGCCGATCAAAAGGAAGCAGATGCAAATCGTATGCAAAAATGTATCGTCGAATGGAAAGTTTTTCGTATTTAACACGTCTACTTGAAACGAGTGATAAAAATGTGCAAACATTGCATAAGGTCCGATGGGTGCATGTCGTTTATTATTAACCGACATCCATCATCTACGTGTTTCCTCGAAAATGAACATTCTTCATGTCCAGCCGCGCTGCAAGATTTGCAAGAAACAATTTTCGCACGGCCACACATAATACTCTCATACATTTTAATGGTTAGCGTTCACCTTAACTGTCGTGAGAATTCGTCAAAGAAATCTATCGCCTGACACAATAATTACAATGCTAAACGCAAAACAATGTTGGGCTAAGTGTTAAATTTGTTAGGAGATGTTAGATAAATCTAACAAATTTGGGAATTGATAAATTGATCATAAACGAGGCTGGCGTTGTTTTTTTGTACCCATGCATGTTATCTACGGTGATGTATGAATTTTCCACGACATGATTCCTCTCAATGCTATAGGAAAACCTCGCTGCCTTAAAATTGTCAAGGATTTAGATTCATTCAGATATGCAGCATGCGTCTTAATTTTAAATTTATGAATATCATAGCAACACATGATAAAAATGTATACATGAAGTCATATTGAGGTGTAACTGGAATGGCAAGGCTGATTTTACTTTTGAACATGTTCAAATTTACGACACGACAAAGACAAATACAGGATGTCTCAAAAAAAATGTATACACTGCTTAAAAGGATCATAAATTTATGATTTTTCATTCTTTTTGGGGTATATTTAATCGGAAAAAATGAATGGACCAAGATTAACTTTTGGAAGAATGAAAATGTAACAAATATACAAAGATAATATCGCAGGAAATTTCAGGCGGATCCAATTACACTACTTACAATTAATCGATTAAAAGGTAAGTTTGATACGAATAGAACTATTCAAGATTTTCATATACAACTGGAAAGTTATTGTGAAAGATCAAAAAAGGATATAAGATAATCAAGTCGTGAGATTGGCATCCGCAAATCAAGTGTCCATCGCATTTTAAGACAATGTAAATGAAAAAGTTACATGCTAACAATGAAGATGATACAGAGCGAGGAAAACAATTTAGCAAATGCTACTTGGAAAAATGTGAAGACGTGAAAAACGTGAAAAACGATGAAGTAACATTAAAATTAAATGCCCCAATTAATCGAAATAATTGCACTCACTGGAAAACTGTAAATCCATATGTTACGAAAGAACACCTTGTAAATTTACGAGGGGTTTCAGTGTGTTGCGGCATTTCAAGCAAAGGATTAATCGGACCTTTCGTTTTTGACAATATAGTGCCAATTACTTGAATTTACTGCAAGAATCTGTTTAACCGAGCTTTCGAGAAGACTTTGGTGAACAAATTGGAGCACCACTATACTATCATCGTGATGTAAAGCATATCTTGATGAGAATCTTCATACAAACAAAATGGCTTGGACGAAGAAGACCCATAGAATAACCTACCCATTCCCCAAAACGCAACTTGGTTTTTTTCTTGTGAGGATACCTTAAAGATAAAATTTATGTCAGAAAAGTGACAAGACTGGAAGAATTAAAAACTGAAATTGGGCAAGAGTGCGCTACAACACCAGATGCTCACAGTTATCAGCTGTGTATTGACCATGGTAATAATTTTGAACTGTAGGAAAAGTTAAGCTTTTTATATAAATTGTGAGTAAATAAAAACTTAAGATAATCCTTCAAACTGTGTATACATTTTTGTCATATCCTGAATATACTTTATAAGACAGATTACTATATTATGAAAATTCTGATTTAATTTACTCAACTACTATTGACCTAATGAATAATCATGACTAATCATCATAAATTTATCTCTCCGCTTCAGTTAACATTTTCATATATTTTATTATATTGGTTGATCATATTCTTTATTTTTTTTGTGCTCTTCCACAACATTTGCAACACATTAATCGATATCTTTAATATTGATCAAAATGTGAGGTTAGTTCTTCTTCTTAAAGTTCAACTCTAACAATTTAACCTATCCATCATGTCGGTTCGAAAACAACCGCGTCATCCAAAAAGGCTCTTTCAGAGACCCCAAGCATTTAGAGTCAAGATAATGATGAATTCTTCATCTTCAATATCTTGACATTTTTTTAAAAACGGTTTATTCTAAGTATAAAAATAGGTATTCATAATTTGCATATTTAACTAACCAATATGACGCGTAAATGACAAGCGCACTCGATTATGTATTACCGCAGACTGAGCTGTACATGTCACTCGTAAGTTTCAATCGCACTTGGCACGTCGTACCGAATGCGAGTGAGAAAAAACATCGCGCGCATGGTAACTACAGCGAATATTGTTGTTTTAATTTTTTTTTCGTAATCGCACACAATAAAGGACATTTTATTCGATAAAATTTGTATGGTTTTCAATCTTTGTTTATTTATGACACATTTCCATCTTTATTTTTTTCATTTATCCTCGTTTCATCTTTGAAAATAGCCGTTTACCTTCAAATATATATCAGGATATATATTATATATGGCGAAAAGCTTCTTCATAATTCTTTTGAAATAAATCTTTCGTAATCTTCCACAGTTTTTCTACAATTATTCATTTCTTGACAAGCTTCTCCGTATCTTGTATCATGATTAATATATGCAGAAAATTGTATAATAATATTAAACAGCACATATATTAAATTTGATGAACGATTTTTAGTTTCAATTCTACTTGTTCTTATTTTTACTGAAATAATCATTCGTTAACCTTAATACGATCTGTTTTATTCACTCTAAACTTCTTTTAAATGTTAATTTAGCATAAAGCATATTTATTTTATAATTAATTGGTTGTTCCAACGACATAATTGAAGATTAGGCTTAACTAAGCTATTGATAATCTAGCAACGATTAACGATTTATCTTATAAAAGTTTTAGAACATTTTTAATCGCTTCTTCTGATATAATTCATCACTGTCGCTTTCTCTGCGTATCGTTATTCTTTCATCTCCATTAAGTTGTCTTTGTTGAGATCTTCGACAACATTTACAAATTAATTGATTTATATCTTCAATGTCAACAGCCAAATCGAATTAGTCATCGTATTGTGTAATAATATATATTTATTCTTGCTCTGTTACCAATCGCTCATTGATTCATTTATGAAGTTGCCATTCTGACAACAGATTCATAAGTTTATCTCACAATGTATATGTACTATCAAATTATTATGATTTGATCCATTTCCTCGACTACCCGGATACAATATCCGGCGACTCTGATATGATTACATTACCGCAACCATTTTCAAGCTTAATAAACAATCATTGAATACGAACACGGTATCGAATAAGATTTATTTAACTGCTTCCGAATCATAATAATACATTGATATATATTTCGTTAGCGATATACGCAACACTAATATGACAATGCATAAAAATGGGCAATGGTGTACACAAGAAAAATGGTGCAATGGGTTAATAATTGTGAAAGTTATCGATATGACATAAATTCTTGCGAAATATATGAAATATTTATTAACCAAAAAAAAATGACCATTTATATGAACTGTGTAATTATTTGTGAATTATCAAAAAATTGCACAACGATTCGCTGATTAAATAATTTTAATACTTTGATCTCACGAATACGCCCAAGACACGAATATCAATTGTATTGCCGATACACTATCTCGATTTCTTCGATTCCATGTTTGTCTGAATGATAACGTGGATGCTGGATACTGGTAACCGTGGCTGCTTGCAACATGGTCCATTATACACGGTGTTGTATGCATGTAGCTATGCATCGTACGGTTTGACAAAGGCAGTCGAAGTCTTGCAGAGTGTTTCGAAACTGATATTGTTGTCGGTTTTTCACACAGGTATTTTATTATAATGTGGACGGATTGTGTCACCGGATTTAATATCCGGGAAGATATTATGGTGATCCGGTGACATGGAAATTAGTGTCAACCGTGCGCCACTAATCTAATGATTGGCCAATTAAAATCATATCAGATTTGTTCTGGATGAGACAAACACGAAATCGTATTCCAATTATGAATCAAATTACCGTAAAAAATCCTTCTCGATAATTCAACCATTAATTTCGACGTACGTTTACCTTATTAGATTACATTTAAATTAATGCGGCCTTCCAACATGAAAAGGTTCTCTAACTCTGTCGTAAATCAATCGAGATAACCGCTCGATCGCATTAAAATAAATCACAGTATCCTAGAACACCTAGATCCGTTTACATAACTAGAAATTATTTCATCGGAAAAAAATCAGATCCCTTAATAAATTATCAATGTGGGTGTATAATGTACCATTTATGCATCCTTGAATTACAGTTTTTGCATTAATTTGTTATTAAATGCTCAGGATATGATCGATTCAATCGCCAATGCATATCACATTTTTTTCTAACAAATAATTAAAATTAATAATAAAAAAAAAAACTAGTTTTGTCGCGTGTTCGTAGAAGAATTTTCGGCACGTTCGCGGACATTGCGCAAATTCGATTATTAATATTTGTATCACAGCGGCAATTAATTTTTACGACACGAAAAAATCGCACACATTAAATACGTTAACGTAAATTTTTGTGCAATAAAATTTTTGCGAAAAAAATTGTAATAATATGGTAAGATCAATTCGAATCAATGGTGAAAGTGCGCAAAATTCAAGAAAAAAATCCGGTTTAAGCGCACCAATTATGCACATTTATATTATTTATATAACACGTATGAATCTCATGTTTAAATCCAGTCAAATATTTAGATCTACAGTATCGATTATATTTAAAAATATATATACGAATAGTGGATGAAGGAGACAAAACTATGAAAGTAGATTATTTGAGGTGTATAAGATAAATGTGAAAAATATTATTAAAATTTTAAAGAAAAATGTATAGTGGAGGCTTAATACTTAAAACGGATCAACAAAATACGCGATGAAGATCGAAAAACAACGCATTTTAGAGAAAAGCTGATGAATGATTTAACAAAAGATTTATATATTAAATCAGAGCTTTAAAAATAAAACATATGACATTGAATTGAAGGTAAGCCACTGTTGTCAAGAAATATTATATAAAAAAATCAACTTCCGACTGAAGTGGAGTATTTGAAACTTCGTCTCAAATCAAGAATTTATTTTAAATGTATATCTTTTGTTACAGATTTTATAATTACAGCGAAACCTTGTTTTTACGATCCCGGAATTCTTGTTTTTACAATTTTTACATTCCCGTTTTATTTTAGTACTCCGTTACTAACTCCTAGTCTACGTTTTCCCCTCCAATTACGTGTTTTAACGTATGTACTTTTTATAAAAAAAATCTCACGAAGATCAGAATCAATCCTAATATGAGGATTGAAAATAACAATATATAAGATTCTGAGTAATTACGTAGAAGTACTCTTCTTCTTCATCCATGCCTCTATTAGAGGAATGTAACCATGGTATGTCTCCGATGGAATATCCTTCTGTTCTCGAAGTATATTTAAAAAATAGATTCATTTTTTTAAAAATCAAAAAGCTAGTTTATGCAAATTAAGTATTAGTGAAAGCCTAATATTTAAATATCACAAATTCTGACACTGATAGATCTTTAAAAGTGAATTGTTTATTTGTTACAAAGAAATATACGTACATTATAAAAATATATCATATTAATATATTCGTAATAATTATTTTCAGTAACAAAACTTTATAGGGTCGATGGGGTCTACCCCAACGAACGATATTAGGAGCCCCAAGTATTTTATTTTTCTCGAATAACTCTCTCTCTCGAGTCACAAACTTTTGTATTTTTGTAAAAAACATCTAAATAATAAATATTATAAATAATCATTGACCTTTATTGTCCGCAATTGCGAAAAAATAAATAAAAAAAATATTCGCTTCTGTTGTCAGGGGCGAGATGTTTTTTCTCGTTCGCATCTAGTACGATGTGCAAAGTGCGAGTGAAACGTAGTACCCCCCTTCGGATGACTCAGTTGTTTACGAGTCGCCGTGACAGATCGGTTAAATACAATTTAACTTTTGACGGTTATTTTTTCAATTTACCCGATTACATAAAACCGTATTATTTTAAAAATAACAACATTATGGTATAGAAAATCGTATACAAATGGAAATAAAAAATACCACTTATGTATTTTTGTTTCATTCAAGATTTTTAAACAATTCTTAATGTTTAAGCATACAAATATGCAAGTTCCGCTAGAATTGTAAAGCTCATTTTAGGTTGGGATCATAAGTGAGAAAAAAAGAGCGGCTGTCATTTTATAAATTTCGCCATTTTATTTACATGTTATTTAAAAACCGTGTTAAAAAGAATTTAGAATTTTAATTTAGGAAGCTTTTTTTTAAAAAAAATGGATTATGTTTTACCAGCCCTAGGTTAATACAGTTTTTTCACGTCAAATACACCTTTTTACAAATCAAATGCATCCTTTTTCAAATCATATGCATTTTTTTACAAGTCAAATGCACCTTTTTTCAAATCAAATGCACCTTTTTAAAAATTAAATAAAACATTTAAATACGTTTTCCCA
>JAGXCT010034649.1:0-11916 GCA_022495035.1 Philopotamus ludificatus
AACCTAACCTAACCTAACCTGAACTGACTTTACCTGACCGACCTGACTTCACCTGACATGACCTGACCTGACCTAACCCATCCTAACCTGACCTAGCAAACGGTCGAAATATTATTTGTTTTTTGCTACGCTCGTTTCCCGACGGCGCAATAATTTTTCTTTTTATGCTGGAACCCGTAGAAAACGCATACGCATGATAATATCGAATTTTTAGAATTATTTTTTTTTATTTTATAAATTATTTTTACGTCGTATAGATGTCTCTCTATGCCCGTATCGTAGAAATATTATTTAGTACGTACGAAAATAGAGCATCTTATTACTATTTTGATAGCTTTAAAAATTGCATAATCTTTCAAGAATTGTGCATTTTATCACCGTTTTGAGATCATCTCCGATTTTTGAAAGAGCGAAATTTTTCTGTCCCTGAAAAATGTATTGAGAAAGCCTTTTTCCGTTTTTTTACAGCCTTTTAAATTGCACCATTTTGAGAGCTTTAAAAGTTGCAAATACGTTCAAAAATATAGCATTTAATCATCATTTTGAGAGCCTTAAAAATTCCAAAAACGTGCGAAAATAGTGCATTTTATGACTATTCTGATCGCCCTAAAAATTTGCAAAAGCGAACAAAATTAGACCATTTTATCAGTAATTTGAGTGCCTTAAAAATTGCAAAAACGTACGAAAATAGAGCATCTTATCACTTTTTTGATAGCTTTAAAAATGGAAAAATCTTTCAAAAATTGAGCATTTTATCACCGTTTTGAGATCATTTCAGTCCCTAAAAATGTATTGAAAAAGACCTAACCTTTTTTAGAGCCTGTCCATATATCTTTATGATAACCGTCCTTGCATTTGATTTATTGGCCACCTGCATTACTCTAGTTTTTACAACGATAATCTTGGTATTCTTCGGTAGTCAATATATTTTATGGCCATTCTTTCTTCACCGAAGATAATAGCCGTTGACCGCTACGGATATCCTTTGTTTGCAATTACACGATGATGCACTTCTTTCTTCTGGGAAGATACAATAGTCATTGTCGGCTCCCGATATTATTTGTTTCTCATCTGGCTTTATGACGAAGGACGTCCCGTCCTTTCTTCTTCTGCGTAATTTATTTGACGCCATGAATTATGCTGACTTCCTGCACCTTATTGTATTTTGAATGTTTTTGTTTCGTTTGTACAAATTTGAAGTTTTTATATTCCTCAACATTAATTTATTTAGACGCGAATTATAACCACTACATCTTATTTTTACTATTTTTCACATTTTTCAATTATTTTCTTATATTTTATTATTGTAATTTTGTAAACCTTACAATAAATTTAATTTAATATAATAAATTGAGAAAGGTTTATTTGGGGTAATAAAAAAATAAGAACAATTATTATTTACACAATACAATACATAATTATTACCTTAACGAATTTTGGTATACTAATAACAGTTTGGTTTGAATCTTAGCTAAATTACCTTTATATTTAAAGGTATTATTTTACAGGTGTCTTTTTATTATAATCTCCCTAAATTGGAACCCATAAACCCGCCCATCCATCTCTTGCAATATATATTTCGATATACGAGTAAGGAACTCTATCAATAAAATTAGCTAAGAATAGCTAATATACGTATTTCTTACACTATTGCATTTACTAATCATTATCTTCTCTGCACGATTTAATGTTTCATTGTTCACTCTTACTTTTGAAAAATAATTTAGTAATTTTTTTCAATTTTTTTTGTATTGTTCTAATTTTTGAATTTTTATTTTTTATATTTTTGTATTTTAACTTTTTTATGGTTGTTTTGTAATTTAGTGAACATTGGAATAAATTAAATGTAGTATAATTTAATAAATGAAGATATGTATATTTGGGATATTACATTATTTTTTTTAATATTGCCAACATTGGGAAAAATGTTTTTAAAAGTTCAATTAGTAAAAACGAGTTGCACGAAAATATCTATCTGCGATTAGATCTCGAACTGCATGCAAACACTAAGATTCTCACTAGTTCAATAAAAACTCTCGCGTTAAGGCGTACTGCGTTAGACTCGAGGGTGTAGGATCGTAGTGGGAATAATGGATAAACTAGTTTAAATGGTGGGTAGTATGTGTAGATGTCGCTGTATTATTTAAACAACGTAACCACATATGACAAACAAGACATCTATAGAGTAGAAAAAAAAAGATTTATTAATAAAAAAAATAATACGAAAATGAAAACTCTCATCTATGTTATTTCTATGTTGTATATATATTTATTTTTTATAATTTACAATATTGAACACGAAAAATAAGTTATCATTTTATTTACAAATTATCACTAACATTTGAACAACAATGTACATTCATATGTTTATTATCTTATCTTTTAACAGTTTATATTTTAACCAAATATTTCACATACATGGATTTTAGTAAAATCGTTTTAACGAAAAGATACACCGACAAATAAGTAATTATCCCAAATCGATTCATAAATCGGAAGCGAATATATCTCGCCGTTAGAATAAAATATTTAGCACTCGCTCGTCGTTTCAGGCAAGTAATCCAATTTGTTTTTATCAAAGCTCGACGGTTTTAAAAGGGCTCCTCCTAGTTTAGTGGTGTGTGCGGATTCCGATCTATCGGTTTGCAAAACTTCCAGTTCTAACGACAGCTTCTTAAGTATTCTATTGCACAGCCTTTTGTGGGTCTTTAGCTCTGCCGGGGACAGAAATTGTGCCGAAAATATTGGTTCTTTTTCTTTCGCGTCGTTGTCCCGGAGCTGTTCTAGATCTTTCAGCAGATCGCCGTACCTGTACACCGCCTGGTTGTACTGTTGCTTTTTATCTTTCAGACTCTGGCCTGTCGATTCACTGTCTACGCTCCTCCCGAGCGAACCGTTGGCAATCCTGCCATTTGATTTTTCCCCGCGAAACGAACTGTCCCTGCGTCACCTCGAATCCGAACCTTCTACGGCGGGATCCGAGTCTTCGCCTAGAGAATTCGCTTGAGCTTGGGGATTATAACTGGGACTTCTGCCTCCCTTTATCTGAGAGCCGTCCGAGCCCCTTCGGGAGGGGCCTTTGGAAGCTATTCTATTACACAGGCATCTGCATATAATTCTTTTGAAGGCAAATCTAAAATCTTTGGAAAACAACGCGTAGATTAATGGATTTATTGCCGAGTTACAATAGCCTAGCCAGAATAATATAGAAAACACTAATGGATGTATACATTTTTCGCAGAAAGCTCTTATCAGATACATCGTAAAGAACGGCAACCAGCAGCATATGAACCCGCCGACAATGATACCCAGCGTCTTGGCGGCTTTCGTCTCCATGCGAAAACGTTTTACTTGAGCTTTAATATTCCTCTTTCCCATTTTCCTTTGAGCTTTCGGTTTGCTCGGATCTTCGAACAGCGCCGACGACGGCGACGGACTCATGTCTCTCTCTGCGGTCACGGAGCTAGAATCGCAGCTGGAGGATCTCCTGGAGTGTCTGGAACCGGACAATCTCTGACCCGTCACTCGCAAATGATTTTCTCTCCCCCTGTACAAGGTCGACGAGGTCAACTCCTGACCGCCCGGAGAACAGTAATGGACGGCGTACAGGGCTGGCGGAGGACTGCCCGGACTCCCCGCCGAGCAAATCTGCTCGGTGGATGGGTACGACACGGAGATCTTGATCCTTTCGTGGCTGCGTCGGTGATTCGAGTATCTACAACAAAAATTGAAGCGTTAACTTTAATATTCCGAGAAGCAAATTTTGGACACGCCATTTAAATTCTGCAAACGCAAAGACGAAGCTATTTTAAAAGGTAAACATTGAAGCCTTTGGTAAATGGGTCGTTTACAGAGCAAACAGGGCCCGCAGAGAAGTCTGTTTCTCATCAACGCAGCTACTTGAGTACATATTAATACAGACGAGGGTTTCACAATACACAACAATCTACTGTAAACACGACAATTATAACAATTTATCCTCATATTCATATATAAAATTAAAATGTAAACGATTTCATTCGTATTTTTTATTATACCGTTGATTGAGAAAGTAGACGAGAATCTTATAATAACGCAATCAAACGAAATATTAATCGTTCGACGATAAATAACAAGAAAACAAATACAATAATTATAGACGGGTTTTTTTATATAGTCATATGATATGTGTTTATACATTTGGTAGTTTTTCCTAAAAAATATAACGGACCTCACAATACGAAGTTTAACTTTTGCGTTCTGTATAAGTGTGTAATTAGGATAAATCAAATTTTGGGTTAGCGAATGAATAATTCGAAGGTTAGACTCTGGAGAATAGAACTATTACATACACACATGACTCTAATTTGTGCGACATCCTAGCCATGGCATTATTTAATACATATTTGGAATATACGTATATAAATATATGTTTGCAACAGAAATACTGTTGCGATTTATCAAATACTTTTTTCACATCAACTTTGGCAAATCCCACGAGTCATATTACCGTGGAATGTGTTCCGGCCGCGTGAATATATGCCGCAGAAGCCAAGTTCGCCGTTATCATATCGTAAAACATTTCACGAGATGTGCAATCTTGCGGGAATTTAATCGGCCGGAAGGAATGCGGCGGAAGTGCGAATCTCTTCGTCGACCGTGTTGGCGAGATCGACTCGTCACAAAATAGATCTTCGTTTTTTAAGACTCGCGTAAGAATTATCCAAAGAGTAAATCTAATGTATTTAGGGAGAATAAATAGATAAGTAAAGATGCGTGTTTGTTGTGTGTACGCGAGGCTGTTGCGAATGTACCAAATTTGAGACTCGGTCTGAAATAAAATTGGCATAAATATTGTAACATCGGCAAACATGGCGAATACTAAAAGTGACAAAATATCTTCAGATCGTTCTTTGTCAGCGATTTTCAAATGGCATTTGCGGTATTTCATACTGTTTTTATTTGATAAGGGATTAAATCCGAAAGAAGCTACGCAGATCATCTGCGATATTTATTGAAACGTCTTGAAACTGCGAGAGTGCTTTAGATGGTTTAAAAAGTTCAAAAGTGGTGATAGCGAGTTAAAGGACAAACCAAAAACAGGAAGCCTCCCAAAATCGACGAAAACAAGTACCTGTGCCTACTCCTCGGCCAACATTATCATTAAAAAAAATGTTTTTGGTGGGATATTTCGGGTATAATTCATTATGAATTATTAAAATCTGGTGAGACAGTTACGGCAGAGCTACACTATGTCCAATTAGAAAGATTAAAAATGGAGTTCTGGTTAACAACAACGAGAGAATTTTACAGCATAATAATCCAAGATCTCATGCAGCAAAAATCCCCCAGAACAAAATCAAAGAACTAGATTTGGAACTTCTGCCACATTCACCGTATTCACCTGTTATAGCACCTTCCTACTATCATTTATTTAAATTAATGGAACGTTCACATTATCATCATTTTTAACAGGCACATTATAGAATAATATTATTTATAAAAAAGTTTATAAAGTGATGATTTAAAAGTGTCAGCATACTTTTTATTCCTGTATCTTATATATATAATTGTTTCAATAGTACAAGCGACATTTATTAAATATTATTGTGATATGTATCAATTTAATTATCATCGAGAACTTGGATAATATTTATAAATAACCATTCACTATATATTTTATCTTCACACATATTTTAGGTATTTTTTTCCTATTCCCAGCTGCGGTTCGTTGTATGTACATATGTATCATGGTTATCAGTAGAGAGATTACTAGCTCAAATTTTCACAGAAATACCTATCGAAAAGGAGGGCCATATGGGACACGGTCGAAATTCGAAAGGATCAGGCGAAGGAAAAAAAGGAAATACTTTATTTAATTGAAATGTAATCGTCGTTTCACCTGTGTATTCTTTCCGGAGATGCACTTCCGAGCGAAGTTGTGGTGCTCTGGGCAGACCCCGTGCTGAGCGGTGATCCTTGGGGACCCCTGCGAGTGGTGCCTCCTCCTCCTCGACCTCTATGGATCCGCAGTGTCAAACGGTTGTCGTCGAATCGATTACCGACCCCACCCTTGCCTGGAAAATAACATAATATATATAAAAATGGAGAATTAAATGAAAATGAGACCCGCGGGGTCAAAATTACATAATTTAAAGTTATTTATAATTTTAAATTCAATCGCATATATATTCTTATTCTTAATAAATTATGGTATAATATAAAAAAAACTCTATTGATTTGTATATACTCTATTATATGTATATACATATACTATATAGGGATACAAAGATACTTCGCAAGGGTCAAAGCAGATCTTCATTAAATTACGGCGGCCTTATACAAGATTATTAGATTTTAAATTGTCCTTCGGCGAAATGCTATTATAGAAGAACTGTCTCATGACCCCGTCCCCTCTATTCTAATGGATCTTCGGTCAATCAGAAAATAGTCCCGGATCTGTCGAATTGGTTGAACTGGTAAATGTCGACAGGGTGTGATTATAAAATATAATAATTCATTCGAATTAATCATCTAAAAAAAGGCAAACTAGCTACGAATTTTACATCACCGAACAATCGCAAAGAAGAGTAGAATTATCAATCTAAGATATTATTCCGGAAAACCTGCGTGAAAGCACACGTCTGACACTGGTAAAATAAACAGGACAACGGACGATACGTGATTAATATGGCTAGTAGTTTAAGCTTCTCTTTAAATCTTCTTAATTAATAGCAATAAATATAAATTGGGGCGGTTTCATCTTGTTCTGTATGACGAAGCAACAATTCGTTTATTTAAATACACTTACAATGATTATCAAACATCGCCAATCATCAATGTTCGACAATCTTTCAGATTTACAATTAGACCGATCTGCTGGTTTTATGTTCTGACTTTACCACACTACTAAATTGATACAGGGGAGCTAATCTATTTACCTACTGGATTTTTCTATTCTTTTTTCAAGTTTATTAAAGCACATATTTATTTTCATAGTAACCATCGACATTTATAGAATATAATAATATCCAAAAGACAAGCGTAACGATAATGGACAGGCGTACATACACATAAAGGACGCCAAAATCTTCTTTCATGTCCTATCCATAAATATGGCATAAAAGGAAAAGTGAAACACGCAGGTATTTGTTTTTGCAACGACCGATTTTTTCATATATATTTATATGTATTGAAAAAAATACTTATAAAATATTCAATAGCTCGAGCCATTATATGTGCTATGAACTGCTCGAGTCGTAATGCGCAAACGAACGAGAGGGCGAAATATAAAAAAAAAACTATGGAAAAATTCGACGACGAAAGGAGTTGTGTGTATTTTAGAGAAATGTTCGGACTTGTTAGATTTTTCCGAGGACGTGATTCGAATTTGTTATTGAGATTTTCCGTGGCAATATAGTCGGTGGATGTGTGCGAAAATTTTTATGTTACATTTAACCTCCGGACTGCGGGAAAACGTACAGGACGCATAACGAAACAACATTTGTGCCGAAATTAAGGGATCTTTTTGTCCCGCGCACATAAACTAGGCACACATGGATAAGAGAGTAAACTGCTCGTAAAAATAAATATGACCCTAGAAGTGAAATATAACCGAAAAAGGTGTGCGGAACCATAATAAAATGGAAATATTATCTGTAATGTGACACCCTGTATATTATTGCAACAATATCAACCTTATTACACTCTTAAAATGAATATATTCTGTTTTATATTGCGATTTCGAGCCACGAAAAGAAAGCTCGTCTACATTTAAAATGAATTTAAATCGTGTGTCAAATAAAGGCGATTATATAGAAGATGAGACCGGAATCAATTTAAATTGATTCAGTGTGTAATTTAGGAATTTGAATATTCGGAATACGCTCAGCCTAAAGATTAGACGTGAGGATGTTAACGGCATTAGGGTATTAAAGGATGTATGCGAATCGACTCGAAGGCTCTCAAAACAGGATTAGAGAGACTTAGCTCGGCAGTCCGACCTCAAGATGTTAATGAGAGCGACGATCGAAAGTCAGAGTAGAAAAAGTCTGAATTGGCGGCGAGTGTACGCTGAGATTTCGAATAAATTCGACCAAAAGAGCGTTATGGTTTCGAAAGGGTTCACTTTTTGTATTCCCGGGGCCAATTTAAGTTTTTAATTGAATTCGGTTTGAGAACCGCCGACTCTCCGACGGGTGGCCGTCGTACGTTTTGCCCTGAAAGGATTGCAGTGTAATTAAAAATGTGCAATTAAAATATGTATATATTGTAGAACTCCTCAACCTAGGCTGCGACTTAAAACAAGGTTGCTAATCGAAATGATTTTCTTAATATCACTTAATCGTAGCATATAATGCGTATCTATTCCTTTCTTAAATTTTCATGATGCGTGGTATGTTTCATTCTCTTCGGTCAACTCGTTAGGCAGCTATATTTTTTTTAATTTTTAAAACTAGTTTTGGCAATTGCGAAGGATACATACATTGATAATAATGTAGTAAAAGTTTATTAATCACAAATATTGCTTCCAGATTGTGATTGGATTCGTACAACACGCATTCTCTTAACAAATCGTCCAATGTCAAAATTACGGTTTTCAAATCTGGATTGACAGATTTTATTATTACGGAAAGTTACAGACGAAGACTTGGCGTAAATTAACAATACGCGTATTTAAAAGTCGAGAGATGATTACAGCGGAGGTACAAAATAATTCATAAAAACGACATTAATGTTAATTTTATCTAATACATGTTTTACGTTCCACTGGAATATTTAGTTCAATCTGAAACAAAAATAATTTCTTAACCTGAAGTTTTAAGCAACGTTAAAAAATCCTTTTTAACATTCCTTAATATAAATTACTTTTCAATTAAGTGTATGAGTGTTTTCCGACGAACAACGCGGTTTCAAGAAGACAAGGGCACACTACCTCCCGACAACTTCTACTTGTTTCCGAATATAAGTCTGAATTTTAGACATCGCGAGATATTTTTGGATATCACTCGTGCCTTTGACAAAGTCTGGCACGACGGTCTGATATATAAATCGAATCATTAAAATCCTTTCATCTTATATTACGTTTATCGAAAACATACTCGCCGGTGTCCTCCCAGGCTCGGTACATTCGCTCCTTCCGTTTATAATTACACCAGTGAAATCTCGATTCCTACAAATAAACAAACAATAAGAGTTCTCTATGCTGATACAGAAATCTTATTCAGAATATATATTATTTTATAGCCTGGTAAGAAAAATGATCCATTCAAATAATTCTCGATAGCACCCTAACCATTTTCATCCTTAAACGCTGCAAAAATCTTTCTAATTTTGGATTAAAACAATAATACACCTCTATAATAATAATAAAAATACTTCGAGGCAATATTTGATAATCATCTTACGTGAAAAAATCATATAAAAACATTAAATACAATATCAACAATAAAAAAGCTATTCCCCGCCCGGTAATGTGTAAAAACAGTAAATTATCATCTAATAAAAAAATATCATTTTCATTTCAGTTATTCTCCCATATGTGCTTTACGCCCCTCCAATCTAGGCTTCCGCCTCACCATCTTTTATTTTTAAAAACTGAACGAAAATTAACGGTGACAAAAGATTAACGATCCGCGGTTCATCCGGAATGCTGATGTACGAACAAACCTCAATTACCTTTAAATAATAATTATTATTTTTTATTTATATTTTCATATTGGGTGAATTTATTTAAATAGAAATAGTGCAAATATAAATATTTATATATCTAAACTATCACAATACCATCCAGCCTAATTACAAAAATACCAGAATTCTCCACTCCCAAAATCCATTTCCTATGTTGCTCCCATATAAAATTCGAAAAAAATAACATCCAAACTAAAAACAGATGTCCATAACCTACAATAAAACCTTTTAAACGCACCGCGATTCCTTAAAATTTCTACATTTTCGTTATTCCTGGATCCACATAGTCAACGAAACTCATGTAATTAAAATGTAAAATGCGATTATAATATTGATTTAAAAAAAGAGACCTAGCCTCACGCCCTTGGAATCGAGGACAAAAAAGAAAAAGACCATTATCGAGTCAGCGCAATTGCTTATGAGATGGATTGTCCTCTAAATTAATTATACTTTCTAGTTTGAAAATCATTTTTAATATATTATTAACATTAAATGAATAGATATGTGCGTTATCGTGTAGTTAATGTAAATTTACTTTATTTTAATGGAAAATAATATCGAGCGAAGGTCAAACACACAATAGAGTTCATATAAAAGGTTCCAAATATGATTATACTACGACAAGATAAGGTTTACCGTACCACGAATGATATAATTCAGTGTGCGAAGTGTTGACGTTGATTCTCGCCGAGGCTGTGTCGAATCGCGAGTACACGTTGGATACGTCGCTCAGTTTAATTTAATATCGAGCCCGCCCGTCTACGGCGGCCTCAACACTCGGCCAAATATGTTAATGCCGAATTCTTAATGTGTAATTCGGCGAGACGTTGATATGGCGCCCTCGCATCCAGCATCGGGATCTTATACATATTAATGGCGAGAACGTTTGCCGCTCCAGCCGCGGTTCCACGGAAGCCTTTGCAGAGCAGATATCTACGCGATCATCAAATTGAGGTAAAATAACAATTTGAGAGGGCCCGTTTCCCGATCAATGTGCAACCAAGCCTCGTATGACACGGTTTTATACAACACAGGCTGATGAATTGTGAAATATTTTTGTATAACACGTTTTCAGAAAAAAAAAAAAAAAAAACAAATTAAAAAGGAATTAACATGCTTGATTTGTACGAGTTGAACATGTCGAGACTCGTCAATTTCGATTATTTCGTTACATTTATCAGTTGAATTTTCTGCTAGTAGAGGATGGTTTGAAAATTTTAAGAAGCGATTTTCACTACGTAAAAACTCTAGAAGAAATTGCGTCGGCTGACATGGAATCTGCCAAAAAATTGATTCTAGAATTCCCCGAAATTATAAAAAAATAAAGGCTACACACCAGATCAGATATTGTTTCTGCATCTGTTAAGGAAATAAATCGATCGACTATAAATTCTTTCTGGAAAAAGTTGCGGTCAGAAGAAGTCCCTACAGAAAATATTGTACCACTAATAGAAGTTGAATATAAGAGACAATTTACATTTGTAGTCGGTTGGTTGATATGGATATTTAACATATCTGTATATTACTAATTTTGTATAAACTTCCAACCACGTATAAAACGGATTTGTATTACACGACGTTTTTGTGGAACCATATGAACGTGTTATGCGAGGCCTACGTGTATATGCAAATGCGTCGGACGAGCGCCACTCATCGGCTGTCATATCGTTTTTTTAATTACACATCTCCGATGGCGGCATCGATTTTGCAGACTTAAGCACTCCGTAATATTCCGCGATTTAAATATGGCGGAACTCACCTGAAAGCTTTTTTATACATATTCACGAAGGCTTCCGGGGACGAGAGCTTTTTGGTAAACACCGCGCTCCCTCGTCTCGCGGTGATATCGTCCGTCTTCTATAAATACGAATTTCATTGAGAGTTGGAAATAACGGGATAATTCGTCCGAATGAAACTGTTTACTGATAAGTCGGGGAGCATTTTTGTTCAGTTGTGCTGATAGCAGGCCGTGCTCCTGGCCGTAATGTATTCATAGCGCGATAGTACAGTCGCCGGCCGCACATCGATCAATATTCAATTAAAAATATCTACCCTCGTGTCCGTCCAACGTCCAATTGTACATACCAAGTACATGGAGAATATGCTTGCAGGCACTGATTTTTTAAAGAATTTTCAAAAAAATATACTACATAGTATTTTAATTCAGACATAAATTATTACAAATTAATAAAATATACACCTGTCCCTCGATTAACGCGGTTTTTTTTAACGCGGTTTTAATCTAAC
>JAGXCT010034649.1:16780-28656 GCA_022495035.1 Philopotamus ludificatus
TCGCGCGTGTTGAGTGACACGTGTCGTAATTTGATCTTTCGAGAACAATTACCCACTTTTTGATTTTTGTTCCAATTTTTACGATAATATATATACCAGGTATGAATTTCAATGGTTGGAGTAATTTTTGAAGTCTAGTTATAGCAGTTTATTAGTACGGTTTGAAAGGACAAAAGCTATTATTAAATTATTCAGTTTTGACTTTTAAGGAAGAGCAGGACATTTAATTCAAAATAAATGATGTTTTCTTCTATTAGCCGCCATTGCGCCATTCTAACGAGCGCATATCGATAAAACGAACGACGGCCATCGCTGGTATGCGTTCGACAGACGTTGAATTCACAGCAGACGAGTTTCTGGCGCAGTGATACATTCTCATTAATTATATGTTTATGCAAATTCGGTAACGTCCTCCTGTTACTTATCGAGTCAGAGTGGTTTAATAGGATATGCGAAAATCGTGAGATACAGCCGATTTAATAAGCCACATGAATGGATGGCTAAATATGATGTCCCTAACATTGATATCGAATACTGAATGTACGATTGGGAATCTCATCAAAGCCAAACGATCATTTGGCCAATATGTCGCCCGCAAATAAACGTGTACGCCCGTTACTTGGAATCCCTAAATTTTCGGCATACCATTATACGGGCCATCGTTTACCTATACAAAAACAAACACAGGTCTGTCAGCAAGGAGGACGAGGAGGGCCAAAAGGAAGGTTGGAGGGCTTTTAATGGAATTCACGCTTTTATGTGTATCTTGTACTTCTCCGCGGAATCTTCCAATTCCGGACCATAAACATTCTCTGCAAACTGTTTCGGCGCGCTGATAAAGCCCGGCTCAGACTTGTACTTGCTCCTAATAAAACGCTCCAGTTTGCCTTTATCGTTTTTATGCGATGATTAAGAAATCAACAGACAATGCAAGCAATTAGAAATTTTGCATAAGCAGAATTAGCCCCACGGATTTTTCGCGTAAAAAAATGGTTTTGATAATTGCATTTCGGTAATAATATGATATTGTTATTGAAATGAAATATTTTTGCATATTTTCATATAATTTACATTTAAAGAAAATTTTCGTTAACCTTCTTGGGCCAAGTTCCCGAGGGAACTCCTTTTAATGTATAATTTTCTCCTTTGAACCCCTTAAATTTTTCTCTATAATATACAGCATACAACATAATCATAATACTAATAATTGCATATAAGAATATGAATAAAATATGAGATTTGTATTATTATAATGTATTACTTTTATTTTTTAATTTACAGATATAAACAAGATTTCAGAAGCGCATATTGTAATCTCACAATAGTTTGATTTCATTTAATGTGGTGGCTGTACTTGATGTATCGGTACTAAATCCTGCCTCAACTAATAACAACTGAAAATAATGGTTCGTTGATGAATTAATCTGATATATTTTTTGACGAATATCTTTACAATTTTAAAATTTGGCATAACAACTTGTTTGCATATTGATTTAGTCATTGATTCAATTAATTCTTAAATTGAATGAGAATTTACTCGATCTGCAATATAGGTTGCCTAGGCATTTTCATTTTTGTCTCGTTTTTCATTCCTAATTTCGATTAAATAACTAAATATTATTAGAAAAATAATATAGTTTTCTTATTTTTAATGTCGCTTTTTCAGAATATATTTCCTGGTTTTTAGTTTCGAATACGTGACCTGGAAAGAATCGTTCCGGCCGATATTCTGCCCAGTTAGAAATCATTCCGCGAGTATTCAAAGGTTTCTCGCTCCGGGGCTGAAAATGGCTTCCCCCCAAAATGAATTGAAGCGAAAAATATTTTTGTTCCTCGACGAAACGTCGACAGATTTCCTAGATCCCGTTCAAAAATGTACCTTAATTTCAGAAATAAATTTAAACCTTCGATTTAGAAAACGTATCGCGTTATCGAGTTGCTATTGCGATTTTTCGAGAGATATTTTTATTTGCAATCGGTTAATTGTTTCGGATAATATATGAACACCCGAAAGATTTAAAAGTTTAACATTATTGTTGTTTCCGTCGCGGCTCGAAGTAGAAATATTTCTTTCGTTTCAGTCCCAAAAGGATATCCTTTATAGTAGGGATCTGTATTACACGACAACCGTACTTTCGGGTCTCAATCACTACTTATTGAATTCCCCCCGCCCCCCATTTCGTTTCGCTTTCAGCTTTAATGCTTTTGTTATAGCGTGTATGACTTCGGAAAGACACAAAAGAAGGATAAACTGCGCCTGCAGAGATCAATAAAAACCTCTTTCTCACGCAACTTTCGGCACATGCTGTATATCCCAAAAAAACTTTATATTGCAAAGCGAAAGTCGAACTTACGCTATTCTCTCGCATTATTACGGATGTAAATTTATCACGATGTGTCGAATTTAATTCTAAATATTGTAAAAATAGACCCCGTTACTAATGCAATATCGCGTAGATGCGGCCAGTTTCTACCCGAGCAGATCGAATTCTATGACGTTCGAATCGCGGAATAGAGGGAGTTAAGTCATGCATTTAAAACTGTAAAGAACAAAGGATCTTCCTGGGAAGTTCGCCTATATTCTACGATTTGGAACGAAAAAAAGTAATAAAAAGGGGGCACGGCAAAGCACTGCAGCAGCTTAAAATCTTCAACCTGTAAAAGTGTGATGGCGAAAATGTCATAAACATAAAAAAAATATGGAGATCTGGGGATTCTGACTTTATGCAAAAAAGTGCTCCGTCTCATATTTTATGTGAAAAGGGGTTCAGATTACCGATCCTCTGTAAATCAACACCGGCGGTGTATGTAATTTTAGTGATGGATGGTCAAAAACCGGTGGGACAATCGCAGTTATAAAATAAATCCGAACAGTTCAATAGATTTATTATATACTATACAATCCAATAGGCATCATAGGCTTGGTATTTTTCAAAACTTCAATGAATTTTTAAACATATTTTTAAGCATTTGTGTGTTCATGCGAACATTTTTATTTTTTTATATTCGATGTATCATTATATATCAGAAAATGGCTTTTGTTATGTTAGGAAAACCGGCGCTGATACGATAACGTCTTTAATAAATTGTAACGAGGTGCGCATTACGTGCAACGTCGAGGGAAGGATTCCAAATTTATTCTCCTATATTTTGGCGACATCAGCACAGCAGGAATCAATTCCATGTCGTCACAGGATGACACGGCCTCGGGACACATTCAGAATGCCGAGCGCTCTCTTTATATTGTTCTCAGTCTCAATTTTCAAGAAAACGACTAGTCTCTCCCGTCTCCATGGCTCTATCCCGAAACAATTTTAATCCAAGAAAGCTTTTGGATATATATATTTTTATATTTGTCACTGTTCCTAACGACACGGAACTGCTATTGATATAAAGCGACAGGAATGTGAAGTGAGATCGGAAAAGAACCGTAAATCTAAAGGATGTATTTTTGGAAAATCACTGAAATATTTCTTTAAATACAAATCATTCATAAATATAAACGATTAAATTAACTCTCTCGAATGAAAACGGAATTTAGCCTTGGGATACAGTGAATGGGAGGAGTCTGGGATAATCTGGCAATGACAACGACGTCGACTGATTATAATAATCGGGCCGTTATTACGGCAACGAAAGATATCCCTAATGCTAATTGCATTTCGTAAAAATACGCATAGATGTAAGTTTACGGCGATTTATAGTAGGGCGATCGTAAAATATTTCAAGTATTCCGCGTCGTCAAATGTACTTTTTATTTTACGATAAGGCTTTTATTTCATTGACCCATTTGTTATAGTCGGTGGATTTAATGGGGCTGGACCGTTTACCGACTTCCGTCGCGGGATTAAATTAAATCGGCGATTCACCGAATATTGTTTTATTATAGCAATCGATACCCGCGGGTCGGGATATTAATTTAATAATTTTGATGAAATATCGTTGGATTTAATACCTTCGTTAATTCAACAAGTCGACGTCGGTCTCGCCTACCCATAATGAATTTGTCCGATATCATTATATTATCACTTAAATAATATTGATAAATATATTTTTCTGATGCGTCGAAATTAATCTCGCTAAATCGTTTGAATGCGAAATTTCGGGAGCGTTTCAAAAATGCCAACTTTCAGTGACAAATGTTTCATTGGGAAAAAAATAACCCGAGACTAATGGCGGGAACTAGTAGCAGAAGACAACAATTTCAGAGTCTACCTGCAGGCGACGCTTCGAAGAAAAGTCATTCGTTACCGGAGAAAATTTCTGGAGTAGATTTTTTCGTGTCAAATGTATTACATCGTGTAACTGATTATTTTCTCTAATTGATTAATTTCATAGACTTACTTTTGGTGGTTCTGAATCCTTGATTGATGGCTTTGGTCGTCCTGACGGCCGCTTTGTAGATCCTCCAGTAAAAAAATAGCATCACGAACATTGGAATATAGAAGGAGCCCAGGGCGGAGTAGACGACGTAGCCGGCGTCGTTGGTGAGCTCGCAGGTCCAGGGACACGGTGGATTTGGCACGTGAGATGTGTGATTCTTGGAGCTTTTGTACATTTGGGACTCTTGAGATGCCTGGAAATTAAACACGAAACATAATTTGAATTGCATTATTCGATGTGACCGATTTTGAGAACACTTTTTGTAAAATTATAAATATGCAAAGCTCCCGACGCCGGGATGTAAAATTTCGGGAAGCACTTGTAATTAACGCCTCCGCTAGGAAAATGTTAATTAATCCGTCTCGAGCTTCACGAATGTGAAGTTTTAATTCATCTTATCCACTGTCGTTAACTTTAATTTTGAAGAGGTAAAATTTTCCATTGTGTCCAAAATACTATGCTAATTTTTACGCGTCTTGCAGTGAATACATTTAAAATAACTTTAATAAAACATTTTTTTTATATAATTTATGATAAAAACAGTAAAATTAATATTCCGGATATCGCCGAGAAGATATTTCAGCTTTTATATAGAGATATATACAATAGAACTTAGTTACCGCTACAATGAACAAGTGTAGTTTAAAACGCCAAAACCTTAAAAAGTTCATGCTAAACATCTATAGATGATAAAAAAAATGGTCGGTAAAAACAGTTCATTTTTCAAGAATACGAGATAGAAAAGTATGACAGTTGGTTATCAATGTAATAGTGTATATAATTTTTGAAAATGTATATATAAATGTTGTATATCAAGTTATAAAATAAATATACTAGTATTTAATTAAATCGTATTATACACATCGAGCAATTTCTACATTCAGATAATATGTTAAATAGGATTTAGAAACACTTTCCGTCGACAAGAAATCAATAACTTAACTAGTATAATGGAAATCTTGTGTCGTACTAAGTGAATGTTCTTTTAATTACGTCGATAATTGAAAATTTCAAAACGAACATATATCTGCTAGGATTCTAGCTCGCAATTGCTCATTCGAGAATATCTATTAGACTTGCTCCATAGATGAAGTTTTTAATATGATATTTGAAAAGCATTTTCCCAGTCCACGGTTGACATTGATATACACTGAAATTTAATTTAGTTGAATTTTAACGACAATTTCAGGATATCTCAATATTTTTTGTATTAAGATAGAACCGACACGGTGATTCATTTTCATTTGATTAACTTAATTTGTCGCCATGGAATCGGGCTTACGGTGTCAATTAATACGTCAAAACTTGGCGACCATTTTTGTAAGGGCCATGAATAATGTCTCAATATTAATACAAATTATTTCGCATTACTATGACTAATGAACGGAATTAATAACATTCAAATGTAGCCGTCGTAAAAAATTAACGTCATCAATCAGCCGCCGATACAGCGATTAAGAATTTACCTGTAGAATGAAAATTCCTCGAAAGAGATTTCGTAATTTTTGAATTGGAACGTGAGCGAAAAATACATTTGCACAAAATTTATATATCGGAGAGCGAGTTCTTGGAATCCTGACGGATCGTCGGTTCCTGCCTTCCCGAGATTTCAATAAAACAATCGTGGCAAATGGAAAATACATATTTGTATGCATGTTTTAAAAATTTAGAGCATCTTTAATCTACGGGGTGCAAATAAAACTATTTTATATAAAAATTGGACTAAAATTTAGCTCCATTTTCATCATCACGTATGTTTGATGAAGCATCGGAATGAGCAAATGACCTTAATATTAATAATACTAACATATTAGATATATTTAAATGACAAATATGTTTATAAGAAGAATGCTTCACTTCTGATACAGAAAATACTCAAACATCTTTTTTTATTCACAAGTATGATCTATTATTTTTTCATAAGAAGACTTCGTTGAGGGTACGATCGGTGATTACGGAGGCCGAGTCAACTCACCGGTTTCGTTTTTAGCCAAATTTATATTTTTTTTCACATATTCAATACTGTTATGTTTACACGTACAAGTAAATACCGGCGCAGCACACCACAGCACTTATGGCTACAAATGATAAGAAACAGGCTCAGAAGATTGGTGAAATTCAGGGATTAGTGTAAAACAGCAACATAAAATTGTGACAATTAGACCTATATTTTTGGACAAAAACTTTTGTATCATTAAGAAAACTTACCAATAATATATTGCCACATTGCCATTTTTTATTTCTGTAAATAATAAATTGGGTTAGCATTTTGCCATAACCTGTTGATAAATATTTCTTTATAAAATTTTTTGAAACAATTCGTATTAAAGTGCAAACACATTAGCGTAACACTAAAGAGGGTACTACCAACAAACAGAAATCGAGTGTCAGCCAAGATCGTTCAGTATCGTCTCTAGTTTGTCTGCTAAAACCGCAATATTTCCATGAGAAGTGCATACGCCGCCAACAATTCTTAGTACACACACTTCTAAACACAATTCGGAGAGAGCTAATCCCGAGCTCTCTGCTCGCTAGCTGCGAATTAACGGCTTCGTTAGGATTGTCAAGTGGCCGTTAACGGAGATAACGGCGCCCGACCCTCGCTCCAACCCCCACTTAGCACCCCTGCCAAATTATTAATACCCAAGAAAATACAAGAACAACGACCTCGGGGAAAAAATATAGGCGTCCATCTCTCGGATTCCTTTGGTGTTGCGGCGAGCAGTCGGATTGAAGGACCCCGAGGGAACGAGCGGGAATGGATTAATGCGACAATTAGTTAATTGTCCCATGTACGAATCGAGAGGACCTCGTTTGAAAGCCTCCCTTTTTATTCTTTTTTTGCAGGTATTCCTTTCCAAAAGAGCTCGCGCAATAAATATATTTTTTGCGCGAACAATGTCTTGTATTTTGACAGGGAAAGTCAAATCGAGCGCGAAATTTCGCGACAGATCAAACGATTTATTTGGCGATGGGTTAACTCGAGCGCGAATCGACCCAGCGACAATGCGGGATACAACAAAGCCGATAATGTATTATTATAGCTTTTTTATGGAAAAGGGCGAATTCGTTAAAATCATTTTATGGAATTTTCATGAAGTTAAAAATATTTTTAAAAACTAAGTAGTAAACAAAAAACAATATTTTCTTATAACATATTAATTACAATATAAATTAAAAGGAAATTTTCTATTTTCGTTACTAATTACTGAAATCAATTTCTGAATAGTATAGTATATGTGAATCTTTGTTAATTTTATTTTTTAATGAATAGTATTTTGTGAAGTTAAACTAGTATTGATTAAGATTTCACCATGTTTTTTACTTGGGGGCGGACTAGAGACTAATAATATTTTATTTGGCTTACAAGACGATTACAGTTAAATGCAGCTTATATGAAAATATTATATTTTTATGAAATTGTAACATAATTTGATTATTTCTCACTACAATAGGTTTCCTGGTAAGCGATTTACAGTTAGGAAAATGAAATTTGCTATTAACTTTAATTTCTATATATATAAAGAAGAGATCTGCGTGGATGTTGATACAAAACTAGCGATAAAGTGAGCAATTGTTTGATCATGGATAATTTTCCCCGCCAGTGTCGAACCACGACACTGGGTAATTTTAATATAATTTTAGTTGAATTAAAATCTTTGTATTATTTATTAAACAAAGGATAGATGTCTTTAAATTAACTAATTCCAACGCGCTAAACTACCTACATAAATATTTTTATAATACGTGCGGAGGAGGTACGTAAGTCAGAGACTTATCCGACTACTAACTTAGCTATGTCGCGATTAACTTACATTATCGACATAATATACATTTTACATACAAACCATAACAATGATTCTCTTCCAATACTTTTAAAACATTTACTTTAAAGAAAATTATGCATTTTATTCCAATGTATGATCGTTCTCTTTTTCGGCCTACATTATAAAACATAGATAGAGATAATGAAATTTTCAATCTAAAAACTTAAAAATAATATTCTATATGATGACGAATTATTATATTATTATGTCTCTGTACTTTTCGAACTATGGAGATGGATATAGTAGTTATAGATTTCGCGTAGCCTCCTGAGGTGGTACTCGGTGGTATTTGCGGCAAGACAGGGCGTAGGAGACAGAAACACCAGCGGCCAGACTATCTAAACAACCGAATACCACACTCAAACCGAGCCACATTATTCGCAAAATAAAAAAATACGTGTATACATATAATATTGGGCAAAAACTGTGTGATCTGGGCTTTGAATATATTTTTTTTATTATAATTCAAAATAATTTACACCGGCATTGTTGTCGTTTTCCGTGTACAAATTTAATCGAGTGTACAATGTCCTATGACAACGGACGTTTATTAAAAACGAAAACAATCGCATTGTCCACCCCGGGATAGAGAGGGTGGATGCTGACAAGGAAACGTGACAGCCGAAATGGGCGGGGATGCCGAAAAAATATGTAATATTAACCGGCATTAGAGTAAATTAGCATCGGAGCATCTTCGCATACGCCAAAATAAATCTAAGGCTCGCGAAGAATCTGCGGAAACTGTTTTTCATTTATTACACGTATATAAATTTCGCCATGTTTTTTTTGTGTCGCAATACATTTTTATTAGGCGGCGCGGGATGAATAAAATATAAATCGGGTGTCGTCAAAAATATTTGAAAATAAAGAAAGCCACGGTGACGTCAGATCTTCCGATGGCACGTTTTATGGAATCAGAGTTGACACGGTCTGTTAAATCGGTAGTGGAGCTAGTGCGACAGCCCCGGAGCCGACGATAGCGGGCAGAGATGAACGAGAGGAAGGGAGACTGGGGGCAATTTAGAAATTCCGAAAACAATCTAATTCCGCAGCATACATAACTAATGCACGTTGATGTAATTAAAATGCTAACAATGTTTGGTGTAACGGTCCGGGACTGCCATTTGCGTAGTCACTGAACACGGGGTAATTGAATTAGGCGAGGGTTGAAATGCTGTGCTCGGTGACGTCATCGACTGATGATGGACATTCGAAACTTTAAGCGACACAGGCGATCATTTTCTTCTATTTAAAACAAAAGCCCCTTATATATGCGGCTTAATCGACTGCTTGTGAAGCTTTGGAATAATTTTGTGCAGTTCCTATCTGCCGCACAAAAACAAGTTGCGTTTGTAAAGCTGGATTTTTCGGTGTTCTAAGAGTTGATGGTATACATTTTTTTATTTCTTATTTATAATGCACGGAAGAAATGGTTAGACATTAGTTTGTTCAAATATATTATATCCAACGAGAAAATAGATGGAATCAATTTTTGGTCGGAAAATGACTCGGGCCGAGCCACACACGCAGGGTTAACGCATTTCCTTCGACACGCCAAAAAATGTGTGTCAACTAGGGCCGCCAACTCGCTCTTTATTAGCCGACCCCCCGATTCCTGTACACGTTCGATCGCCGGGTAATTATTTTCGCACGCACATTCGCGCCACATGGAATATCGTCGCAATAAAACACGACAAACATGTTTGTATTGTGGAAACATAACATCTTTACAAGATCATATTTTTCCAGACGTATCTCAAAGCAGCCATAAAAATATTTATAATCAACTTTTGGCCGGAGAATAAATATTTGATTTCCGAATATTTTCCTCTCTCTTACATCGTATCCCTGGGATAATTGAAAATCTTATATACGAAAAGAGAGCGGGTCTCGCGGGAGATTGTATCGTCTTTGGAACATTCTGACATATTCGACAGTCGAGCAGAGTTGTTGGCTTTGATCCGGACCCCCGTCTCTCGCAAGTGTTGCTTTCATCTCAAAATATACGGAAAGAACAAATTAAAATATATATTATACAAGTGCCGATTTAAGAATTAACTTATCTATTTACTAAGCAATGCCATCAGATATATTATTATAAATGATCGAGTCTTTCATATCCTCGATTTGTCAAATTAACTCGTATTTTTTTGTTAAATTCAATATTTCTATTTGGTCAAATAAAAATGATAAACTCATATGGAAATAATTATTAAACGATTATATAAGTTCGATATGTTATTTTGCTAAATGGTAAATAAAAAATATAGTTAGAAATAGTACCTCTATGACAGTAATTTTATATAGGTTATAAAAGAAGCAAAGGCGTAAATAATTTTTAACGTTCTGTGCTGCACAAATTCACAAAATTATTTAAATTTTATAAATATTTCGTTAATTTTTTAATAATTATCATAAAAATATAGACGAAAGTTGTGTATTACATGAGTTATTTTTTCTCCTCATCCATACAATTGTACTTCTAAAAAACGAACGAATAAAACAAGTTAAGAAAATACCACTTTCTCAATAAAAAATGTATATCTCGCCCACATACATTTTATATCAATCACATTATTAGAATATACACACAAACATTTTATAAAAACCAAAAGTGACACCCGAGTAGTAAAAAGTCATGTGATTCACTAGGGTCAAATCCGTTATTTCAGGGTAAAATCGAGTCATAAATTCCAGTTGGCGAATCCAGTTTTTTTTCATAACTCGGGACGCATTAAAACTTTATAATATTTAAATTGTGGAAATATTTATTTAATTTACTCTACTATACTCGGCAAAATGTGTGTGTCCTTACAAGAACCCTCCTGTAGATTAGAACCCTGACCTCAGGGACCCTTTAATTACGGCCGATGTTTGGAACGTATTACAAAGCCAGATTGTAATCTAAGGAAGGACAGATATAGTATCGATCCTTAGCAAGGTCAAGACTGTGTCAAAACTATATTACAATATTATTTTGGCAACTTTGAAAATACACAGATATTCCACCGAAACTATCCTTATCTCGGACAATAATTTAACCAGATTTACCCAAAATTATCTGGCCGTTCGGCTGTATATTTGGCGATATTTTCGCTCGCGGTGTCCTGTATTAATGGACGTTTATTTCCTGGCCATAACTTCCTTATCATACATTCTTACCATATAAACGACGGGAGTCTACGTAAGTCCTCGGCCATATGGCCACTCGGTTGCAGGGGGCCGCACAAGGGTTGCTCTACGACGCGATAAGGGATCGTGCACACTTATCGCAACGGGCCACTCGCGTAATTCGAATTTTATCGCAAATCCAATAGATATTGTAAAAAGGTTCAAATTGTAAAATAAAATACAAATCCGTGAAAAAGTGTCATGTATCCGCATTGTATGCAAATTTTAAATGCATTGTGTAATTGAAATGAATTTAAACGATTAAAATGCATTTTAGATTATTTACTTAGTTTTTTCAGTATTTTAACCCTCTGAACTCATAACTTGCTTGGTAATTTATTGCGAAGGTGGTATTTTTCGGTAGCAAAACTTAAATTCTGATGTCAACAGTTTGCCGTCGCTTTTCAGTTGACTCTGTAATTCACGAACCGGCGAAGGTTTTATTACTTTTTTTGCAATCATCTCGTTTATATATATATATATATATATAAACAT
>JAGXCT010034650.1:0-51385 GCA_022495035.1 Philopotamus ludificatus
TTAAAAAGCTACTTGATCTGTGGAGGGGGATTATAAATAATAACGGAAATTATTTAATAGATTAACAATGTACAGCTTTTGTTAAAATATTTTTTTTCGCCAAATAAAAAAAAAATGACATTTCTTTTGACTTTACCTAATACTAATCAACAGAATAATTGATGTTCGATTCCCTTTTTAAAAAAGTCCTTTGATTTTTCATTGAAAAACTTTCCCAAGTGCGTTTTCTCCTCTCCAGCATTTTTTTTTTCAAAGATGGTTATTCGACAGTGCGAGATCCGGTGAATAGGGTGGATGAATTAAAAGTTCCAATCCAAGCTCCCTTATTTTTTCTTGTGTTATTTTTGCAGCGTGAAGTCTTGCGTTATCGTGCTGACGGATTCTTTTTTTGTTATTGACCAAAACAGATCGTTTTTAATGAGCTTTTGTTTCGTTCGATCGAGTTGTTCACTATACTGATATCACTGTCGCTTTAATGGACTGATCAGGTTCAAGCAATTCATAGTGTATAATTCCAGAAAAATCCCAACAAGGATCTTCTTTATTGTTCATGATGGTCGAGGGGTCGGAACAGGTACTTCTCCGGATCAAAGTCATTGTTATTTTTCGTACAGAATTTTTGTATATACCCCCCACTTCTCATCTCCAGTTACAAATCGCCGCAAAAACGGATCGGCTTCATACCGAGACAAAGACGCCCAGATGGTACGCTGTTGATCGAGCGCCGTCTATGTCAATTCACGAGGAACCTCTATTTCTTGCCTGTACAATTTTATAGATGATCCTGAGCTGTAGACCATGGACAGCCAATCTTCAATGGTAATTCCTTAATTGTTTGATGAGGATCTGAATCCACCCTCGCCTTCAAGATATCATCATCTGGTTCTTGGGGTCGTCCTTTTCGTGCGACACCTTTGAGATTCCTGTTTCCATTTTTAAACTTTTCAAACCACCGATTATTTAGTTTCAGAATATTCCCGTAAGTATCAGTATTTTTTTCACTGCTTCGTTTGCCTTGATTCCTTCATCGAACTAGCAATAGCATACAATGACGTAAGTGTGCTTCTTTTATTGACATTTTACCCTCTTAGATTCTAATACCCTAATATATTAATATATAAAAATATATTCTTCTATTGTTGGCCTTAACATCTTTTCCCCTTGGTAAAAAATAACATTTTAATCGAAAAATAAAATTTACAACCATAGTTTTAACGTAAAAACAAAACGTATTTGTGGGACTCATTGTGAATGAGCTCATCGAAGAAATTTTGATTACTTTTCGGTCCCCCTAATATTTCATTATCAAACAACATCAGTTATTGCGTCAGCCGATTACATTACATGTATTGCAATGGGTCAAATTGCATATTTGCAGTGGGTCAAATTTTTATTTATTTTGTTTATAGCATGTGAGTCAACTTAGTGACGTCACTTGCAAAGGGGGAGGAGGATTATAGGATTATAGGATTTTCATCTCCAAATCTTTAGTGAAAATGTCATAAATATTTTATTACTTTCAAACACCATTAATACAATTGATTAATTTCCCTGAAGCATTGTCACATAATAACATTAAATCATTTAACCAATTTATAAATCTGAAAATTCGTACAAAACATAGTATTTTTATATAGTAAGTGATTAATACAATAGTTTTATTAAATAATACCAAGATTCGCAAGATTCTGCCTGAGGAGCGTTACAAGATTTTGATTACACTACTCTCCGGGACAACAGGAGCCATTACATATAATTGCTAATTATTGCAATCACATATAACTTTCGCTCTATACGTGCGCTTCCGAACCCCCACTCGGTGACACGATGAGCGATGGCAAATGAGCTACCTACATTGCTCGTATGCCTTGTCTATAAACAACAATACTCAGCAGAAGAAGACCAATTCCATCACTTTACTACGCAGTTCATGATTGTCAATTTTGACTTTGCTACTGTGTTTGACACAGTATTGCTATCTCAGTCATAAATAATGGAACTTTTTACAGATGAAGAAGCTGAAAATCTGATGTATTTAGTGTCTCAGCATTCTTCTCTATTTGATTGCAAGCAAACTGATTTTAAAGATCAATTAATAAAACATAACATTTGGAAACAAATCGCTGAAGAACTAAATAAAACCAGTATGTACTTATTATTTTTTTTTATTTATAAAATGTATTAATTATTATAAACAAACAAACAAGTTGTGCTGGTTTAGGCTCTCGACGTAAAGAAATATCTGACTCCATAGATTTTTTGATGACTTCATATTTATTTTTGCACTTAAAGTACAGACATAAAGCGAGAATGAATAGTACAGATAAGAGCGAGCGCGTCATCTGCTCGTTTCTGTTTTCGATTTCACAGACTCCCCCAGTCGGTTTGTTGCAAAGATTCTTTGGTGCAGAAGCCAATGATGTGTTGTCTGTTACGGCGAAGATCACTAGCTTCAGCGACGTAAAGACGTCATGGCGCGATCGAGGTCTGCGCTCTGCGGCATCGGAGAGAGCGTGTCCTTGTCCGACGAGCATACCCAGCTCGGTCAGTATCTTCGGTTGACACTCGGGTTTCAGCAGTAAACCCGCTACTCTAATGAAAAATATTTTTGCATCGTTATTTAACCGTGGATCAGCTACACCCGCTCGATCTCAGGACGTGGTCGGCTTCCGATTCGTCAGGGTAGTGACCAATCCTTTACCATATTCTGGCGTCAAAGGAGCGTTTCTTCGATATTTTAAAATAATTTATTCTAGAATGTTCACTCGTCCATAAATCTCTTTGATAACGGTCCTTGTATTTTGAATTATGGGCCACCTGCGTTGCTTTGGTTTTATCACCCGTTCTTCACAATGAGCGTGGAATTCTTCGGTTGCAATTACTCTATATTATTATACAGTGGCCTTATAACCCTGGGGCTGGTCTTAGTCACCTGGAGGACACCTCAGTCTCAGCCATGACGTCATGACTGTAGACGGACGTTCTTCAGGTTATCTTGGCTCTTCGAATACGAGTCAGGTCGCCAGCCAAAGCCCAGGAACCGAGCCGTCACGTGCGGATTGTAATGCGGATTGGCCAATTCTTATTTAATTCACAGTCTGATCGGGTGCTACGGGCACCTCCCGTACCACATACGTCACTGAATTGGCCTGGATAGTGGCCTGGCTCCTCATAGCTCCGTAGAATCTACGAAACTACGATTGTGCCCAACCGCCATCGCCACCACTCCTAATACCGGCACGCGACAACACTCGACCCTTCTTTATTCTCTGAAGACACAATAGTCATTGTTGACTCTCGATATTATTTGTTTTATTATATCCTGGTGATCTATATGACAAAGGACATCCCATCCTTTATTCTTCTGCGTAATTTTCAGTCACAATGAATTATTGGCTTCCTGGATCATATTGACATTTCGAATCCTTTAAAACGCATTGTATTGCGCGTTCATTTGGGAGCAATTAGTAAATGGCAACAGTTTTCTTACGATATTGCTTTGCCAAGATACTTCACCTATTTGGGAACAAAGATATTCCTTTATTTGTCTTGAACCCATAAGTCTTCAACATTTCCAAAACCATTTGTACTCGCAATTCTAATCATATTATTTATTGGTAATACTTCTTCTTCTCCTTGCATTGCGACGATAGAATGGAATTTCCTTGTTTTTAACATAATCGTCTAAATAGGTTTATAAAAACTCTAAAAGCTTGAGATAATAATCCGAAAGCGTTTTGATGCAATTCTTCGAGAATTATGGCTTCATCATGTACGTATTTAAAGCAAAAGCTTCGTCTCCAATTAAGAAATGTGGCAAACTATCATTTGTTCTAGGTAGTTCTTTTGGTTCAGGAATATTGAAACCATTGTTGCATAATTTCTTTCCCATTTTCGATTTTTTAAATACGTTGCTGTCTCCTTCTTTTCCATATGACTCAACATCAATTGCGATAAATTTATAGTTAGCATCAACGATTGCTAATATAACTATGGAGAAGAAATCTTTATAGTTGAAGAATTCTGTTGCGGTGATTTTATACGGATATGTTTTCCGTCAATGCTGCCGATACAATTTGGCATATTCCATTTTTCCTAATATTCTTTTTCAATAAATTTAAACTCATCTCTTGCAGGAGGAGGCATAACAATCCGAGGAAGTTTTAGTCGTAGTAATATTAATACTTTTTTACCATTCTTGATATATACGATGTTGATGTTCAATATTGAAATACTAAAGATAAGAAACTTTCTCCTGTAGCCATAAACCTGAAAAAAATTAAAGCATTAGAGATGGATATATGCGTTATAAAAAGTTGGCTAGCGTCTGTGTATTCGACACGTGCCAGGCTTTACCCCCCAATAATACTATCCCAATTAATACGGTCCCGATTTTAGTATTATTGTGGGGTTAACTGTATTGTTTAAGCGAGACCAACTATAGATAAACTAGATGAATCTACTCATGTCCAGGATTCTGATATAGGAATAAACCTAGCTAAAGAGTCTGAATCTAGCCATTCAAATGCCGGGATAGTTCCTTGAGCCGTTTCCCATCACATTACTGCAAACTTCCTACAAACTCCCCCTGTCCTCCAGTTCCCAGGCAGTAATGGCAACGAGGAAACTCGTTCGGATGGAAGCAATGCCACACCCAGCGGCTGTTTTAGACTATCTTTAAGGTGTACGATGTTGGTCTGCTGGCCCAAAGAGGGGCCCGCCCTTCCGTAGGGCTTGTGGATCAACCTGCACCAGGATTATGTAGCCAGCTAATGTTGTTCTTGGTGTGCTCGGAAATGTCGGAGGTACTATTTCTTTATCATTTCCTGCCGAAAGGGGCAGTAGTTAAACTAGAAACGCAGTCGTGTCCGAGATGATATACTAGAATATCTTCAAGTGAGAGAAGAGTCACGCCAGTCGCACCTCTTGAATTTACAAAAAAATGAAACAGACAATCCATCGAACTTGTTTTAAAAATCTATCCGTTCTTCAAATAACAGCGAAACAAGAAATACTCGGAGTTGTAAGCAAATACGAATTATTGGCTGCCGAAAAAACTACTGCATCAAACACTTTTATCTTATCGCCACAAATATGTGTATCTGAACAAAGTAGCAGTAGTCAGTTTATTGTTTATTCTCCATATTCAGAACAGATTTTATAAACCCGAAACAAAAGTCCTAGTGAACTTTGTAAATTTCGATGAAAACATTAGTTTTCTTAAAACAATGTGTATATTATTATAACGAAATTAAAAAAAAAACTATATTTACCTAATGTTAATTATTCTTATGGTGAAATCGTATTCTTCACAGTTTTTTGCTAGTTTTATGCTAGTTTATTGTAAATTAAAGAAAGTACCATATTAAATTGCTTTTTATTTAACCGGCAATAATCTCTGAATATATCTCGTCATCCTCATTTAAATGTCTTCTTATTAAATTTTTATACGAGTCTTCTTGAATTCTGTTTTTCTACATTGGTAGTAGTGGTGTTCTGCTTTATGTGTATAGATAATACAAAAGCAAATTGTCGTTTTCTTCTTCGTCTAATATTATTTTTTTAATTATATTATTCATTATTGAAAAAAACACTCGCACAAGTCACGGAGACACGAGCCACTGCACGTAGCTTATAGTCACGTATCTGCTCACACGGCAATGTAGGTTACGATCATTTGCCGTCGCTCATCGTGTCGACTGCACGGAGGTTCAGAATCGTACCATATGAAGTGAAATTGCAAATCAATGGTAATCTATTGCCCCAGACAGACTCAGTTAAATAACTGGGAATGTGTTTAGATCGCCATATAAACTTTAAAAAAACATATAATGAATAAGAGAAACCTCAGAATTATCCCTAAATAATTAAGTGAACACACTCAGAATTATCCCTAAATAATAAATCAATATTACATCCGATCTGGACATATGGTATTTAAATCTGGGGGACAGCAAAATCCTCGAATATAAAATAATAGATTTCTTCCAATTCAAAACGCTATGCATGATCAAGCGTGCACCTTGGTTTGGGCCGAATGACAGAAATCAGAAATGACTTAAAAGTCCCCTCTGTGATAGAACGAATTGAGTCCTACACAAATAAATATAAACGAAGACCAAAAAATCGTCCAAACAAACTGGCATCACAACTACACGAGGAATCCCAAGTAGGAAAAGGCGTTTAAAAAAGAGCAGAACGTTTGATATTCTAAAAAGCCTGCGTAAGGCCTTTTAGAATATTACCTTGGCGATAGGATCGCTGATCGGAAAAATGAGAATTTAGTAAGTAGCAGCGCGGTTTCTTTTCCAGTAATGCTTTTTGCAAATTGATATAATCTATTCAAATCTGCAGAGCATCCTTCCAGTCCCAGTTGTCATCAATTTTTTTTAAGAATCAGAAAGTCCTTAAAAATCCAAGATGATGCATTAAATTCATCGGCACAATTGGATCCTTGCAAAACGACCGTGGAATTATTTCAAGACATCGATTGTCCTCGTTCGACTTTTTATTTATTTATTTTTTATTACTCACCTGCAGTGTTTTTTTGTTTAAAATATATTTCAATACAGGATGATGCCATTTATATGATGCGGTGTTAACCAAATCTCATTCGTCGTTCGTGTACCGATGTATTTCTTTTGAAATTGTTTAGAGGGTCAGTGCACGTCGATTCTTTTGATTAATAACCTTAGCTTCCAGCTCACTTCAGGCCACCATTAAGATGTAAAGAAATTGTAATAAATGCAAATAATAAATACGTTTAATCATAAAATATTGCAATCATGATTCAGTAAATTCTACGGAACTACGAGAAGACCAAGCCGCTATTCATGACGATTCGGTAACGTGTGTGTTACTTTAATCGGCCCTATCTCTGTTTGATAATTTTTGATAGTATCCGTGCGTTGACACCTCGGCTCCCGGGCTCATGGCTGGCGACCTGACTTGTATTCAAAGAGCCTGTAAAGGTTTGAAAAATTACAGAAAAGGATATGTGACTCGGACCATAGCGAGCTTTTATTCTCACCAATGAGAAATGCACGGTTTAGAGAACACACACTCTGCAAAGAGTGGTTCCTCTGGTGATCACGACAGTGTCCTGCAGGTCCACGGACAACTATGCTGAGGTGGAGTCTGCAGCCCTTTTGTCAGCATTAGCAGCTTGTCAATGAGGATATATATTATAAGAAGAGAGGATGTCATGACGGCATCCGTGTGTAACGCATAATAACGACCATATCTTAAGACGGAGAGAAATGCGGGAACGTCTGAACGTTTCGACCGCTGGGGGCAGAGAGGGGTTAGCCGCCCGCGGGACGCATTGGCGTTGTGGCGATAATGATCATCAATGTTGCCACTTGATCCCACTAGAGCACTATATGTTACTCATTATAATGAGACATATTCAAATTAAAGTGCAGGAAATTATCTTATCCGTGGTGGAATAACCACAAGCCTAGTTAACCTGTAGTACAACCATCGCAATCCTGGCCTTAATGTTAAGCCGGACGCGCCTCAATTGGTGCCTGAGAGTTGGATAGAAGAAGCCCAGAACCATCGTAGTTTGCATATTATTCTACGAGTGGCAAAGAGCCGCTTCGGATTGAAAGGCCATTTAAATAATAAATAAACACAATTTAAGTTGACCGATTCACTTTAATACTTTGTTTTATTCAAAGAAAAAAACTCTTAATGATCATCACTCATTGTCGAGGCCGTCACACAGCTCATTTTTTTTTAAATTACAACAAAACAATTTAATTTAATATGGTTTAACCGTCACTTTGGGATTAAGACAGATTTCTGCAATCTTTGCACTCTTGTCGCCGCAATAATGACCACAAGCCCGCAAAGCTAAGCTCTGCGAAGCTAATCTGACTATGGAAAAGTTCTAACTCTTCAGACGCACAGAGTGCCAACATAAAAATACACTTCAACTTCAAGTGACAGTTACAAAAACATATTATTTTTCCTCCTTTTTTTAATATATTATGATTGATTTTAATAAAGCTCGTCTGCTGTAGCTTCATCAGCTTTTCTGTAAACAAACAGCTTACAGTTTTTAATTTATTATAAATAAAATATTTGTAAGATCATGTTTTGCTTTCGCATGTTGGCAGTAACGCACACAATTTGACAGTTGCTGTCAAGTTCAAGTCCCTTTTTAGAATTCTCTTATTCCTATGTACCTATGAATAATCGGCTATCTAAAATCACCGTGTAGATCAAAACCGTGCGAATTAATGATAATTTGAAAGGATGAGGAATAAAAAAAAATTTTTCAGCTCGTTATGTGTTTGTTTGAAATGAGTTTTGTATAAAATCAAGATTATTTTTTTCCCCTGTAAACAGGCTTTAATTATTCAAGCTTTTTTATATCCAGAGTTCGAATGGTTCTAAAGTGGCGGTCAAATACTTTGCTGTTTCAAACTTACAATCTCCCCTGTGTCGTTTATTCACTGATTGAGCCAATCTTTACACTCGCTCGTCCCATTTAAGTCTGGATATCAGTATCAGGATCGACTAAATCACCGTCATTAAACTTTCCACACTGTATTCATCTAATTTTACTTCAAAGCGCTTGTGAATCTCACTAAAAAGCCCTGTGAAGAATCACCGCTGAAAGAGCATTAGGGCAGAATTGTTCTTACGCTTAGTAATCAACCTTTCTTTGAATTCAACGATTAATCCCTGGCTTCTGATCTTCTGTTTTGGCTGTTTGTAGCAATACGTATTTAATTTACCATCTAATCCGATCCTACGGGCACCTCTAATAGCACAGGCGTCACCGAAAGCATTGACAATATAATGAATCATTACTAATTTATGCAAATAAAATATGAGTTTAGATAAAAAAAAAAAACGGTCAAAATCGATTATCTCGTCTCCATTTATTTTTGGCAAAACTAGGCATCATCATCATCATTTGCCAGCCACAAGGCTCTCACTCGCTGAGGGCATGGGCCTTACCAAACTCTCGCTTGGAAGTCGAGACCAAAGGAACCTGAGTCTCAAACGTGAAGTGAGGGCTATATACATATATATTTATCTTCGAGTTCGGTTCTCACGGTTCCTTCACACTGAAAAGATATAATTTATATACCACAGCATTGGATATTTGCGTATTAACAAATAAAGAATTTGTTACGTTACTGATTGCATCTTAACATAAATTTTTTATATAAAATGTGGGTACACATCCGGGTCTTGTGAAATTTTAAACAAGAACCATCAATTCTGTAATAGAAAATCTAATTTAGCCACATTATTGCCGACGTATGATAACACCATTCTATCGGTTACGTGAAACCATGGATTAGCGCCGACTGTATAATATAATGAAGGCTATCAAAAACCTCAATGAAGCATGGAATGAACTCATCTAGTCGTTTATGAAGGGTGTTCGGAAAGGTTAGTACAAGAAATTCTGAAATAATTAAAGAGATGGATCTTTTAACCATTTCTGGAGACATCGAAAGTTTGATATAATTAATATTCCGACTAAATTAAAACCACACGGCAAATCCTCACCTAACGAAGAGATGCTAGAAGTTGACTGCGATACTCTGTACCAAGAAAATTACTCCTCGGAACCTGTTCCCGTGCAGAAATTTAAGTGCTGAGGCCAAGAACTAGGCTTTTCAAATACGGTTCAGTACACCAGCCATGAGCCTGGAAGCTGAGCTGTCAACACACGGATTATAACAATTATAATGGGACGGGAATCTCTGGCAGCACACACGTCACCGAATCGACATGGATAGCGGCCTGGGCTCCTCGTAGAATCTACGGAATCATAATTGACACAAGACAAACTCAATAATAACAGGTGCAAATAATATAATGTAAACAGTAATAAATAGTTAATAAATATAGAATCAAAAAAACAATTGTCAAAAAATATAAGCTGGGAAGCGGGTAGCAGCGCTCTTCAGTATAAAAATAAACACTGCGGTGCAGAAGGCAACGGGAAACCACTGCACTATATATTCCCATGAAAACCATGTCCATGGTCCGCCATAAGGGGAATTATGCACTTGGTCACGATCCTCAGAAATGAGGGAAAATGGATTAATATCTTATATAAAAAAAAAAAAAAAGTATAATAATGTGTAATCGCTTCACGGCTCAATAAAAAAAAACATAGAATCAATACTGTTATTATTACATTAAATATATCCATGTAGTTAGCCGTGTGGTTAAGCTGAGTAATAGGTATGGTTACCGGAGAGTTTCCGAGAGCACTTGTCCTCACATTTTGCGGAAAAAAACGCTTGTATATGTCTGTCGTTTAACCAATTTCCATGTAGAATATCTCACTTACTTTTGACGAGTGGATTTTAACCAATTCCAGGAAATACATTAAACAAAATTGAGCTTCATCTAATGAGCCTTATCTAAACATTCTCGGCACACAATTAGAAGAGGTTAATCTACATTGCTCTTAATAATACTTTCAATATTCTTCAATAGCATCACATTTCGAATACCGCTGATCCATTCATCCTTGTGGTTAGTAGAGTGTCCATCTCGCATCAATCCAAATAATCAAATACACTGCATCCCGAAATCGCTACCGAGAGTTGACGACAAGTAGTTTCATGTGATTACTGTTCGCCATCTCAATCCTAACTTAATCTCATTTATAAATGCAGGTTTTACTTGCTCAATACGATGAACTCCTACTATCAGATTCAGCGAATCTGTTATACCTTTGTTTCATCTAATACCGATTGTATATATATCCACATTCTTTACGCTAATATGGCCGTATCTCCAAATCTACCATCGTTTTAATATTAAAGTATACAGTGGAACCTAGATCCATCGTTTTTCGATACATGAATGCGTAAACGATAGATCGGGGTTCCACTGTACATAGAAAATAGATATTTTTATTTATTTTCCACTTTTAGCTGTTGTAACAAACTGTTCAAACAAGAGTTGCAATCATTGATTTATCAGAGATGCAACATTTATTGAGTAAAGCCTCGTTTAGCGCTGAGGATGCGTTGTTAGACGACAGAGTGCTATATGAATTAGCGTTAAATGATGTAGTCTTTTTCGATGTGTAGAAATACGGCGTTAATTATTGTGATGAAAGTACTGTCTCGTCTGAAACTATTGATTTTTTCTATGACGTAGTCGTTTAGCATCATTCGTTGCTATTGTCGGTGGCAGGACATAGCATTTAAAACACCTCATCTTGCGTTTGTACTACATTTAAAATCTGAATCATTTGCTACAATATGATCAACAGTTTCAGTTAACGTTATCAAACTTTTATTCGGTTCTTGAAGGCTATCGATGGTAAGATTCTCACAAGACACCTGCAGAACTCCTCAATATCCTGCTCATTAATATCTCCAAGTCCCACTGTTTAGGTAAACAATTTGACCAACGATTGGATACCTCCTGCCATAGCTTCAACCACACTTTGTCCATGGATTTATCAGTTACATGTCGTCATTCAACGTCAATATTCCCCGAGACGATATTGATTCATTCCTTTAGAACAAGGCTGTGCAACCTTTTGTTTCTCTGGCTATATGGGCGACGCTACTGCAAACACTAAGATAAACTCAAAATATCTCCTTATTAACACAAAATAAACATAGTTTTAAAAAATACAGAAATAAAACACTCATTAATAGAAATATAATTAATAAAATGGCGAAAGATATATGCATGTGGAAGAAGATTATTTAATGAGAAATTCGGCATTTTAGCATATTTGCAGATATGGACGACATAGCAACTCGTACGCAGTTTTTTAACCGTAGATCAATTAATCTCGATCGGTGATAGCTTTAAGTCAAAATGTAAAATCTTTGGAGGCCCGCACTAGAAAGCGTGGCTCATCGAAAGAGTTTGCGATAATTAAATGGACATAGTCGGATTAAATGAAGAAATATTATTCGTACATGGTATTTCTCAAATAATTATTTTTAGACTAGGTAACACAAAAAAAAGTTAGCACATCCGTTACGGCGACTCGCCGAAGATGGTTTCTCAAACCCCCAATAGACCCCATCGGCACGTCTTGGTATAATAATAATATTTGTCCCAATGAATTCAATTCAGAGGCGACTTTATATCAATCAAAGAAATAAAAAACATCCAAAATAAAAAATAAATCAATAAAAAGCATTCAATCCGTATAAACGAGTAATTTTAAGGATCTCAAATTTATTAATATTTGAGAATCGATTGTGTTATTGAAATAATCCGTCATAAAATTGGTAAATGTATTATTTCGTAACGGAAATGGCAAATGCGTTAAATAAAATCATAGCTGTCTGACCGAGCGTTTATAAAAAAAATAAAAGGTCGAGCGACAATAATTTAGGACGTGGCTAAAATCAAACCATTTTTTTACATGCACATAAATTGAAAACTATGCTAAAAAAATTGTCGGGCGTTTAATATTTTCGAAGCGATATTCATGATGCATTCGATATTTTTATATGCATGTGTAAGTGACACGGATTGCTCTGTAAAGCTGCGAATGTGCAACGGTGGGTCACAGATTAAAAATTATTTGATAACATGTTTAACCCTTTGACTGCTGACCAACGATATAAAGTTAAATTCAAGGGATTAATCAGACTCTCCGTAATCTATCTGGATTAGATTTACTCTCGATTCTTCTCAGCCGAGAAATTCTGCATGATGAAGAATAGTAAATCGATTATTTGTTACAAATGAATATCCTGTTTTTTTTTCTGTTGACAATAGAATTTTTAAAAGGATTCCACTTGTATCCAACTGTATACGTTTAATCCAGGGGTCGGCAAAGTGCGGCTGTGGCACAAATGTCCACGGGCAAGCAGACGGGGCCAAGAGTATGTTCGGCTTAAAAAAGGGGCTGAAATTATAATAAAGGTTTGCTAAATTAATAGATTTGGCTCCCAGTTTTTTTTTAATCGTTGTAATGTACATATTTGTCTATTTGGCAAATAAGTTTGCTGACCCCTGGTTTAATCGAATCCAATACTTCATCAATATCTTGACTTGAAATGCTTGGGGTCTATTTTCATTATAAATAGACGCCCTTCGTACGACGCGGTTGGTTTCGAGAGTTAATACATATATTTTCTGAGCTTAAACTACAGTTTCTTTCGCGTTTCTGTGAACTTCATTCAGCCTCAAAATGGTACAAAGTTCTAGTTGGATTCATGTAACGTTTTCATTCCTAAAAAAATAATAAAAAGGATTGAAATGTTTGAAAAATCATGGCTTCTTAATTTTCATTTTTTTATAGGATATAGGGCGTTCAGGAATCGGCTCTTGATCAGTGGCAGGAGAGGTGGGATTCCTCCCACAAAGGGCGGACTAGCTATCTCTTCTCTCCTAATATTCGAGCCAGGCTAAATCGTAGCTGATTCTCTCAAGACATTTGAGTCAGACAAATCCTGACAGTAATTTCATGGCTAAACTTAAAAAGTTTAACCTAGTAGCATCTTCCCACTGTTCGTGTGGGTTCGTCTATCAGAATTACAGTCACGTTCTGTGTCACCCTGTCCTTACCTGTCGGATGCAGCATTTTCCCTAAGGGTCCCCTGGTGGAGAGCCCAATTGGATACATAGACCTAGTCAGCAATGTAATTTTTATAGAGCATTTGCTCGTTTTGGATGATTTTTTTGAGAGATTTTTCAAGAAAAAACTGTTTTTGCTGCACCGATTAAACCGACCCCAAGCTGGTATATGCGGTGTGGGTGGATGGGAAGGGATGGAACTGTATCAGACCGATCTGACACAGTTTCATTCTGGGTAAAAAAACTAGCTTTGGGCATACTGAGAATCCCAGATAATTGCAATCATCATAAAACATCATTATTAGGGGGACTGTTTTCCATCTTTCTTGTAGTCTTTCAGTTGCATTTCTGAAAAAACTTTCCGGTTTTCAAAGGCCTCTAATAGTATATAATGGGAGAGGGGGATCCTCGTGATTTTAGTTAAAAGAAAAAAAAATATTATCAGTCTCTCATCTTTTATAGTTGATCTGTATTATTTTTTTTATAAATCTGAGCCTAGAGAAAGCTCTTTCAACTTCCCAATATGTTATCGGCATTGTTAAATAGTATACAAATGTGTAAAAATGTCTATGAGACTTGTGATTAAAATTAATATATTATATCTGAACATTTTAAACATTCGTTTTTTATTTAAATTTATGCTTAATGTTTCCTCTTCTACTTAGTTCTGATATTAAACAATCTAACGACATATTTACTACAGAAACACAACATGTATCTTGTCATACGAATGAAACTGAAACAGGAGCTTCTAAAAATGAAAACTAAATTTAATAAAGTAATGAGTATGGTCTTCCATCGGGGGCCTGATGCTCCAGCATCATAAGCATCCCTATAAATCCGCCACTAATCTGGGAAATATGAAGGATGTGGTAGAAAAGTCATTGCCTTTTACTTTAGAACATTTTGCCGTGATTTATAAAATCTGCACGATTTATTGGACCTAACTGGATTCTAACTGACGGAAGAAAATCATTTTTTTAACCGTTCTTGACAATGAAATTTTAAATTTCGATTACTACTTTGATTACCGAAATTTTATCACCTTCAATAAATTATACAGCATTTTGAAAAATAGCTGATTGATTGTGTAAAAACTCTAGTCAAATCTTTGAGGATTCTCTTTAAAAAAAAACATTTATCCCGTGCTAGAGAGCAGGATTTCAAATGATTATATATTTTCAAAATTCATTGTCCAGCACGTTTTCCAAGTATTTTCCGATGTTCGACTTGCGCAGTTTAACAAAATTTAATAAATAATTATAATATAAAATAATACTACGCGGGACAAATTGTTAAAAATCGGAAAATATTCAATGGCCACCCTGCTTTGCCAGAACGTTTGAGAAACTTGCATTAAATCTTCAATTAAAAAATATTAATCTGAGGTATATTAATCGACATGATAAAACAAGTCCTCGTGGGACCAATTTTACGAATCTTTAGTTCAGCAATAAGCTATATGTTGAGAAGAGACGTTTGTTATGTGACGGGCGTCGTAAACTTTTGAAAAGCGTCGGTACATCCCCGCCGCCCCTCTCGCCGCTGCCCTCCGCAGTCTCAGCATTTTTGTTTGCGCGCGAAGTCCGTTCGTGAACTCGCACTTGCAAATGGCGCAATCTTCTGGGAGCAGCCTGAACGGTGTGTTCATGATCTTTCAACCGAGGGAATACGACTGTATTTTCCGCATTGGAAACAATAGGATGATGGTGTCGGCGCGTCGTTCTGTGTTGTCTGAATGGTCGGTCAAATTCGATTGTATGTTCGACATGAATGCTACGTTCGAGATCATTGATTTGCCTCGCGTAAACCCCGATACCTTCTTGAACATGATGAAGTAAGTAACGTTTGAGACGCTGGACCGAACTTCGCCTTGTTCGCGACGTGAATTTTGGTCCTCGCAACATTATTGTCACATTTCAGTTACATGTACAGGAAACAGCTCAACATCACCAGCCTGGATATAGCCTTCGATCTAATCAGTGCGGGCCAATACTTCGGTCTCTACGGTCTGATGAACCACTCGATTCATTACATCAAGTGCAGAATCTACAATTCAACCGCCTTGAATCTTTACAGAAGGGCGGAAATGCAAGATAACGATGATCTGAAGTATGCTTGCCTCAAGGTATGTAATACGTCTCGACCGATATGAATCAATTACAATTTTAATTCAACGCATTATTATAGCATTTCAGAAATTACCCGCAAGAGTTGATTAGGTTTACCAACCAACTTGAAATGCCATATTTAGAGGGTATACTTCCGATGATTCTCGGTTCCGACGAGTTGAGAATTGAGACGGAGCTAACTGTGCTTAATATTATCACTATGTTTTGGACAAAAAGGAATATCAACGGTGGTATGATTTTTTAGCTTATTAACATTTTATTTTCGACTCTTTTCCACATTAGATACGTTGCACCGAAAAATGGATAAAAAACACAATAAATAAATTATACAAAATTTTTATTCTTGTATATGTATTTTAATTAGGATAATAATAATACTAACGATACGTCTAATGTGTTATAATCCGATGAAGCTCTTCCTTATTGTTAGAAAATCCGCTATCCGCATCGGGAAATATTAAATATAATTATTTTGATTCTGGGAATCGCGTTGTAACCATTTGTATAAAAATATTGTATTTGGTCTATTTTATTGGCTCACATTATTTCAGTCTTGTAAAAAAGAGTTTTGTCTATTATAATCGCTACAGCCCTAGTTTTTACCTAATCCAGTTTTTTTCTTTGCTTCATCTACTGCTCAGTCCCAACGATGCAAAGTATGCAGACTGTATACAGACCAATTACTTTGCCCTCGGTCTTCCTCACCTACAGAAATAAAATAGCTAGATGTGATGATGATGATGATTGCGTATGGCTTTTACTTTGCCATTCTTCGCGTGCTCGTCGTTGTTGGAGTTGCCTCCGTCCTTTCGGAGCACACCAATAACAAGATTAGTTGGCTACATTATCCTGGTGCAAGTTGATCCACCAGCCTTACGGAGGAGTAGGCCCCTCTTTGGGCCGGCAGACCAACGTTGCACGCCTTAGCGATAGTCTAAAACAGCCACTCTATCGGTCTTGCTACCTCGGTACGTTCTTCTACAATAGTAATGCATCATATCCGACGGATTTTCTTCGAGTACGGCTTCAAATATTCTTAGGATTCTTGGTATGCAGTTTTTTGTAAAGAGTTTCACTCTCTTGGCCATTGCTGGCATTGGACGTACATCTTCTACCATGTTGGTATCGGATTTTACCCTCTCATCTGTGTCCAGGCAAGTAAGAAGGGGGTTTGCCCCGGTATTCGTTTGTTCTCTTCTCTAAGGCGTTATCTGCTTTTAACAAGTCACGAGTAGCGAGCGACCACATTTCGAGTCCAATAGCATATACATGGAGTTATATTAACTTCTTAAAGATCATAACACTTTTAACCACTTCACACTCGGTTTCTTTTCGAAGAAATCGGTCAAAACGAATCGATTATTTTTATTGAATTTTTTTCGGTGCTATCGTGTACTTAGGACTGATAACATCCATGCAATTAGAATGTGAACGCATCCCACAGGTTTTTTTTATATGAAGATATCAAAGTTGAGCGAGGGTGGACATAACGCCAAATGATCACGCACAATCTAACGCCAAAGATGATTTGCGCTCACCAGTGAGCGCGCGAGTGTGAAGTGGTTAATACAGTAATATCTATACATAATATAACGGACTAATGCAGATGAAGGGGTCGTAGTTAGAGTCCATTATATTATTTTTTATCAAGTCGTGAAGCGATTAAATTTCATTACTGTTATTATTATTATAAACATGTAGGCCTGCAGGTTGAAATCGGAGGGGTGCGGGAGTGTAATATTAAAACCACGTTAGTCTCTTGTGTAATTCGTTTTATTAGGGGCGGAAGGCATAACGCACGACCAACCCAAAGCCAGACCAACTGAATATTATAATTAAAAGTGACCGTTATTTGGTCTGCATTCATCCCTTTCTGGCCAAACCCTAGCATACTTCACCTTGGCAACACTGATACCTAAAATTAACTATCCTACATATATCTTTTTTTTTATATAAACTATTGATCCACTTTCTCTCATTTCTGAGGAACGTGACCATGTGCATGGTTCTCCTCGTGGAGGACCATAGACATGGTTTTCATGGGAATACATAGAGTGCAGTGGTTTCCCGTTGCCTTCTGCACCTCTGTAATTTTATATATTGAAGAACGCTGCTCGTCATCCATTGCTGAGCGTCAGTCAGAGTTCTTCGGAATGGTCACCCATCCGAATACTATCTGCGCTTAGTAGCGGTTAATTTGACAATCTATTTATTTATTATTTAAATGGCCTTATAACCCGAGTTGAGTCTTTGCCAACTGGAGGAAACTTTGCGATCTCCAATGGAGACGCGTCCAACTCAATTCTAGGGTCAGGATTGCGCTGGTTGTCCTCCAGGTTATATATCTACGAATACAGGTCTGGTCACCAGCCATGAGCATGGGAACCAAGTTATCTCCGCGTTGATTGTAACAATAATAATCAGTCGTATTTACTTTACGATCTGATTGTATGCTACAGGCACCTCCGGTAGCACATCCGTCACCGAATCAACACGGAAAGCGGTCTGGGCTCCTCATAGTTCCGTAGAATGTACGAAATCATGATTGTGTCCAACCGCAAATGAAAACTTTAATTTACAAGCAAAAAATTCTGCTATCTAATAGAAATAAATAGTGCAACATTTTTTAATATGCAGCGTATAAAGTTAATTATGAAAACGGTAATAAAATCATATTTATTCGTCTTGTTTATTTTATTTTTATTTAAGTGGCATATTAACCCTGAAGCGGGTCTTTGCCACCTGGACACCTCCGTCGCCACCATGATGTCATGACTGCGACGGACGTTCTCCGGGTTATCTTGGCTCTTCGAATACGGGTCAGGTCGCCAGCCAAAGCCCGGGAACCGAGCTGTCGCATGTAGATTGTAACAATAATAATCAGACGAGGCTAGGACCAGTATTAATTTACGGTCTGATCGGGTGCTACGGGCACCTCCAGCAGCACACACGTCACTGAATTGGCCTGGATAGCGGCCTGGCTCCTCATAGCTCCCTAGAATCCACGAAACGATGATTGTGCCCAACCGCTATCGCCGTCACGTCTGATTTCGACACGCGATAACACTCGACTGTAGATTGATTTATCTACATTTTTAGATATTGTTTGTTTTAACCACTTAATTTTACCATTTTTTCAATCGCAATCTACGCAGTTTGAACCCATGTGGCATTGTGAGCGCCAATGACTTAATAAAACGTAACTTTAGTCTTTTTTGTATAAAGATATCAAATACGAACGAACGCAAACACACTGACAAGTAATTGGGCTCACAAGCCAGCTCGCAGATGTAACGCAGAGCTGACGCCATGGAGAATTTGCGCCGGTGTAAAGTAGTTGGATAAAGTAGTAATCCTCTTATTGCAAACATTGTAAATATATTTTTTTGCATTTAATTCATGATGCAATTGACATAAAACCGTCATCTAAATTTATACCAGAAGTTTGTAATTTTTTGTATTATTAAATCTTTCCAGAATTTCGGCCCAAATGTTTGATAAAGTATCCGTCTCTAATTTCATAAGATAGTTGTGTAAATTTTTGGCTTCCATTTTGTAATCAGGTTTTCCTAAATCATTGTGAAATATACTAGTTATAATATTTAAAACTGTGTTATTTTGACTATATCATCTTATTTGACTGAGATTTTTTATAGAAAGGGGCAGTGTTACTTGTTGATTTAATAAATCTGATCCATGAGTTGATGCCGAGACAATGCTTAGAGCTGCTGAACAATTCCGAAATAATTTGTTGTAACACATAAAACATTTACGGCTTCTACTCCCACAAAATTTAAATGGACCGCATACGGTACATAATTATTAGCAAAGTTGTTTTTGCAGTGTTATATTAGGACTGACCATGGCAGCTGTCAAGTTCTTGTAATTTTTTTTTTAATAAGTTAAATAACGAGTAACCCACTCGACTATGAATAGGGAAAAGATAAAAATTGTTCATGTACTTCTTCTTTATCATAATACCTTGAAATAGTTGGAATTGGAATTGGCATGGAATCAATAAATCCCATATAATATTTTGTATCGTCATCATTAATGATTTTTTAGAACTTGTTTTCCGTTAGTTCTACAATTACTTCATACACTATTCTCGTCACAAAAATGGATAGAATTCCGTAATCAATTCAATCAATCTCATAAAATTTCCATTACAAAAAGATCCAAATGTTTCTATATTGCCGTCATCATCATCGTCATCATCAACAGCCCTATTGTAGAACACTGTTCTCCAACACCTTTCGCCATTTTATTAAATTTGCCGCCATGTGGCTCCATTTTCTGGTAAGTTTCAATGATTCAATGTCCCTCTGTATACAGTCCGACCAACTCAGCCTTGGTCTTTCTTTCCTCCGGGGACAGGCATGATTGCTAATCATAAGTCAGTGGTTAACTGTCCCGCATCCTTGCGATGTGACCGTCCCACCGAAGTCTTGCCACTCTAACGACAGCTGTGAGTGGTATATCCTTGTAGCCGGTGCAGCTCTTCGTTGCTTCGGTCACACCATTGCCTGTTGTCGAATACAGCTTCAAATAATAGTCTCAGAATCCTTCTTTCCGGGATATCCAGTTGTCGTTCATCATCTTGTCAGAGTCTGTATGTTAGGACGGGCCTGATGAGGGTCATGTAGAGCCTGACTCCGGTCTTCCTTGAGAGGAAACTCGACCGTATGACTGATTTTTTGTAATAATTGGCCGAGATATGTTAATTCCTGGAAGGCCTTGAAGCTGTATTCGTCAACTCGCAGGTTTTCAAGTATTCGTCCTTATCGACATATATTTTATCTTGGTCTCATTTATTCTCAGTTCCATGTCCATTGCCCCTCTTATTATTCGCTGGCATGCCTCCTTGAGAGCCGCCCAAGATCTGGCCACAATGTCTATGTCGTCCGCATAGGCAAGAATCCTACGTTTGGCAGGCGAATTTCTGCTGGGGTAATATGTGTTAACAACAAACATGCTAGAGCGTCAACCTATCTCAACTACGATCGCTGTGTTGCAATAAATATTTTTATGAAAATGTGTTTTGTTATATTGAATCGTTGCAGCGCAGCTTTTTGTCGATTTTATTATTATTTTGCATATTTACTGCACCTTATTATTTATATTTTTTATATTTTTAATAAAATATGAGCGAAATATGCCTTATTTTAATTTTTAATATTCCGCAGCACCCCCAAATATTTTACCCACTGACTATATATTACTATATTAATAAATTTCAGATGGAAACATTGAAAATATAAGAAAGTGCATTATGCAAGTTAGGTTCGCACACTTTACAGTAGAACAAATAACCCACGCGTTTACAATGGAAATAATGAGTTTCTTGACGGACTTTGAGAAATCATGCATCATGCAATTGGTACTCACCGACGAACAAGATAAGATTTTAATGTTGGACGGATTCACAGATTCGCTTATTCGCAGAAGAGTATGCTTAATGATAATCTAACAATAATAAATAAATCAACGTTTCAACCTACACAAACCTAATAAAATTTAATTTTTTTATAGATGTCTAGAATTATAAACATGGCAACATTGCCTCTAGCGTACGTATGGAACGTGGTCGATCCATCTGCATTGTATATCATGTACATAATGTTCGCTATAGATACGGACATGGATGGCCTACAGGTATTATCGAATTTCATATAACTTTTTGAAATATACGAATGTCGTGATCGATGCTATGGTTTTAGGTGGCGACACAATTACAGACGGATCTCAGGCCGACTGATGGGTACGAGGAGAACATTGTCGGTCAGATCACAACAGAGGATTCAACAGAAATCTTAGGAAGTTTTGATCATACAATTTACGCAGCATACGGACACTATCAAAATATAATGTTTAATCACTCAATACCGCTAGAAGGCCAAAAGGTATGTTTTTCCAGCACATATCGATGCTGGAAAGCACAGCTCGTTACAGTTTTTCCCAAGATCGCCGAACCCTCCTATAACTTGTTATATTTTAAATCCAAAATAGAATTTCGCTGCAACATATTTTATAATTTTATAAATAGCCGCAAGTTGATCTTCCAGTTCGCGTTGCAAAGACCGTCACCAAATACGTAGTGATATCGCCTCCTATCGCAAGAGTCGTCATTTGCGGCTGGTAAACGGAAGGCAAAGATGTAAAAAACAAAGAAAAATTTAAATGTTTGATGCACTGATCTCCTTTAAATCAAAAAATAAAATTATTTCCCTATAACGTCCCCGCCTATAACATGGAACCTATCTTGGCGTTATAGGGGAGTTTACTGTAGTTTGTTGTATCTGGAAAATATACGATACGATAAATAGGATACTATGTTTAAATTTTTAAGATTTTTTCCACTACTTTTAGTTTAAGAATTGACGTAATAAAAGGTTTTTTTGAGTTGTAAAGTTTCTTTTTTCGAGATATAGGAAGATGGCTCAAGTGTGTTTTCCCTTCTCCAACATTATTCAATTTTTTACCTCTTAATCTATGCTCCAAAGATCTGAAAGGGTGGTAATCCGACGGTGCAAGATCCGGTGAATAGGGTGGATCAGTTTAAAGTTCCAATCCAAGCTCCCTTATTGCTCCCTATAGTGTTATTTTTGCAATGTGAGGCCTTGTGTTATCGTGTTGAAGGATTCTTTTTGGATATTAACCAAAACAGATTGTTTTTTATTCGTTCTTGATTCGTTCGCTCGAGTTGTTCACAATACACTGTTGCTGTAAAGATCTGATCAGGTTCAAGCAATTCATAGTGTATACTTCCAGAAAACAAGGACCTTCGTTATTGTTAGTGATGGTCGAGGGGTTTGAACAGGTACTTCTCCGGGAGAAGTACCTGTTCTCTCGAGCCATTGATTTTTTAATACAGGATTTTTGTATATACCCCCCACTTCTCATCTCCAGCTCCAATTCGCCATAAAAACGGATCGGCTTCTTACCGAGGCCAAAGAGACACGCAGATGGTACGCTGTTGATCGAGCGCCGTCTCCGTCAATTCACAATGAACCCAAATACCTTGCCTGTACAATTTTCCTATGCGACGAAGATGATCCTGAACTGTAGACCATGGATAGCTAATCCTCAATTGTTTGTCGAGGATCTGAATCCACTGTCGCCTTCAGGATATCATCATCTAGTTTTTGGAGTCCTTCTTTTCGTGCAACATCTTTGAGATCCCTGTTTCCATTTTTAAACTAAGTAAATATGCTAATAAATATGAAATGAACACGGCCTTTTTATTTCAGAGGTATAAGTTAACTCTAAACTATCGCACAATGGGCGTTTACCCGATGAACCGGGTGAGCTGTGACCATATATCAACAGGCGTCAACTCTATCACAATTCAACCTGGATCACTTCGAGGCGGGCATAATGTGCAGAAAATTTATTATAGAATTGATGAGGTGTGATAATATTGTATTCAATTTTTATTAATAAAAGTTTTTATTAATGTACACGTTTAATCATTTATGCATCTTCATCACCAGCCACAAAACGCTCGCTTGCTGAGCATATAGGCTTTACGAGACTCTCGAATCGTAGTCGTGGCCAAAGGAACTTGAGGCTGCTCACAAGCGGCGTGAAGGCTCCCTTTTTGTGTTCATACCGCGGAGACCCAAGCCGTCTTGATATGCGTTTTTTTTCATTTTTATAACTTGTGTCATGAGATAAAAAATGATTGAATTATTTTGAAATAATATTCAAAATATTCAAATTTTAATCCCCTGTTGGTTGTAAAAGTTACTACAATTTTTTTTTTTTATTAATTTGATTATGTACTCGCATTTTTTTTAATAGTAATTTTTTATTTTAATATATTTTATGATTTCAAATAAGTTTGTTATAACAATTTCGTATATTTAATATTTTAGTTACGTCACTTGCACGGTAGGTGGCAAATATACCTCTGACAGGTTTTTATATCACAATTCTGATGTGTGTGTAAATCACAAATTATTTAAAAAATAAATATATATGTCGTAATAAATGTAAATTTTAATCGGGTTAAAATTTTCTATCCGAGTTCTCAATCTTAGAAGCTCGGTTGTTGTGTTATCGATGGGGATCGACAATTAAAATATATATTAAAATAACAAATAAATGTTCTCTTTATTTTAAATATTTCCTAAGGATAATACCGTACTCACTGAGTTCTAAGAATATTTTTATCCTAATATATAACGTAAACTTTACTAGCTACGGTTATTAGCATTCTGTTCGTATTCAAATTTAATTATTTAAACATACATTAACATAAAAATGTATATCCGAATATTTACATTATTATAAATAAATATACATTTTATTTGTGAATATTAATTTTTGTTTTACTAGACTATAACTTATGTTTACTAGCAGTATACTCGACTACAATCCGATGTAGCAAGTCCTGCGTGAAAGGATTGAAGACCATCGCAATGTAAACAATTATCATTCATTTATATCTGAATTTACATCGCTAACGAAAGTAAAGGTGTTTTATTCAATTACTTTAAAACTTTAAGATATGTATTTAAACTTATCCAATAATAGAATAATACATTAGTGATTCGGTTTGACTTGAATCTGGGATTGTGTTATAGTCAATGTACACGATAATAAACACAGGATAAATTTTAATTAAATAAGGTGGCCTTCGATCTCGGAAGAAGACAATCTCAATAATACGTTTGAAGAAATTTACGTAGGACGATCGCACACTGGAGTGACCGAGTCGAGTAATTGCGATATATGATGTAGAATATATTGGATTCTGGAAAAAAATAATCAAGTGTATACAGCTTAAAAGTTACCACGATTAGCCCAAAGACATGAAAAAAATATCAAAATATTCCTTTGGTGAAGTTGGACGTTGGTCATGTTCATGTGAGGGAAGGCTATAGCGGGGTAGACGTCCACCATTCAGTCGGTAATAAAAATATTTTTTTAAATTTATTTAACCTCGTTGTCTACGTTTTTCTTCTAATTACGATCGTTTAATAAAGTTTTTTGCTCATATAAATATTAACCATTTGATTAGTGAGTTAATTTTTGGCTTTTTTCAAAGTTATTTACGTATTATTACATTAGTGTATAAATAGTAAAGTACAGAAAAAAAACAGTGGTTATCAACATTTTATTATAATATTATATATATTATAAAAATAAAATTTTATTAAAAATCGAATTTTACATCTAATTCGGTCCTATGATCTTTGAGATAACATCTGGGTTTTTGATGACATAATAACGTGCATACACATCCATATAATGATTCTAGGAAGAGTATTGGAAGGAATATAATAATTTTACACGAGATCGGTGAATGTGATTTTTTTCGTAATAATTTTATATATTTCACGTATTTTTTTACCCATTTAATTTAAATGATATTTTAGTAATAACTTCCAAATGTCATTAATAAATATATGTGTAATTTATAAATAATAACGACTCGATCAAAATACCCATCTAAGCATGTTAAAATACGAAAAAAAGTGCGCGGAGTAGCGCTGCCGTACCCGTACGGCAATACCGCTCAAAGGGTTAAGATCGAATTTTATTTGTATTATTTTCATTTATATTTGTGTTATTTTTTTACGTATAATTTAATATTCAAGCTTTATTTGTTCGACGATATTTATTATTTAACGACTTGTTCACTGGCAGCGATGAGAACCAATCGCATACTGGCAACATCGATAGCGCCAATAGTCGGTTGCGGCCAAATGTGTGTGTGTTAGCTGTCAAACAACTCGACCGCTTCGTGAGTTTTAAATTCATTTTTGCTTAAATTAGAGACGATTGTCGTTCCCGCTGGATGTGGCAGGTGACCGTTCCGACCAAAGTTTAAAATTAATACATTGTTGGCATACTTTTATATATATCATTCTCATTTGCCAGCCACGTGGTACTCGGTCGCTGAGCATATGGGCCTTGCCAGACTCTGAGGCCAAAGAAACCTGAGTCTCAAACATGACTTGAAGGCTTCCCTTTCTTATTCATACCACGTAGACCCAAGTCGTCTTGGTATGCGGTTTTTTGTAAAGAGTTTGCCTCTTTTGGCCATTGCTGGCATCTGACTTGTATCTTCTTTCCTATTGGAATCGGATATGATATATTTTATTGCTTTAAAATTTTTATTCGACATCGTCGAATCACGCTGATCAAATCAAAATTCGTCTATACTCTTGCGGCGGTCGTCACATATTTATTATTTATATAATTATGTATTATAATATGACACAACATATCCTATGCATTCTATATTTTTTCAGATATTTCTCAGCGACATAAAAAAAATATCTACGATGAACGGACAGGAGAATGAATTAGGCTCGCTCCCAATTTTGTTGGATGATCCAGTACAAGAAATGGAAGTTGATATCGATCCAGAGCAAGAAATAGATATGATGGTCGATGAAGAGAAACCGGATGACCCAGAACCAGATGCCCCGGAACAGAATGACGAATCATTTGAAAGTTCATCTGAAAGTTCGTTGGAAGACGATATACCCAGAGTCGCTCAACTAAATGAACTTTTTATCGAAGAGAGCGATGATGATGGATTTGTGGACAATCGTTCTGCACCCCGACGTGGCGCTACGGCACTTATCCTTCCAGAAGCAAACTTCTGCTGGCAATGCAAGCTCGAAAGAAACGAAGAAGTCCTAACACATATCTTCTGTGTCTATTGTTTCGAATACTATTGCCAAGTCACCTGCTTCCATAAACACTTCAGGACTGGTTGCTTTCTTTCATTTTAAGACCGTGGTAAACATATTCTCATCCTATTTTTGATTTATTAGCACCATATTTTGGTTATATCCTGTTATATCTTAAATAGGGCAATTACAGCATGCATTTATTTTTTATAGTGAATATAAAATATCTAAGTATTTAATGCATCTCATGTAAATATTTTACTACGTTAATAAACGATTTCTAATTACATCCTTGGTTACGCACCCCATCCTTCCTTTCCCGATCAAAACCCGTATTAAATTATAAATGTTTTAATACTTTCTAATTAAATGACGGAATTAATGTGACATTATGTTCGATTGCAACAATACATAAAACAAATATATCATTATAAAATAACAATAAAAACTTTAATTTAATATTATAAAGTATGCAATAAACATTCAATACATTAAGGACATCTTAAATATTGCGTTACAATTAAGTAAATACAACAGATGACTCGATTATTTCTAATGTATTGTTTCAAATCGTCGTACTATATCTTTATTTTGGTACTACGTTGTGCATCTTTGAAGACTTCGCAGCCTTCGATACTGCTCTACACTCCGTAACTGGCCAAAACCGAAGGATCGGGCCCATGAACGTAATATCCTTCATCGTATAACGATTAGCAGACATCTATCAATTGAACAATAAATAATTAATATATTAATATATCATCATCATCATCATTTGGCAGCCACAGGGCTCTCACTCGCTGAGAGCATAGGCCTTACCAAACACTCAAATAGCAGTCGAGGCCAAAGGAACCTGAGTCTCAAACGTGACGTGAGGGCTTTCATGTCCATACCGCGGGGACCCAAGCCGTCTTAGTATGCGGTTTTTTGTAAAGAGTTTCCCTCTCTTGGCCATTGCTGGCATTGGACGTACATCTTTTACCCTCTCGACTGTGTCCAGACAAGTAGGAGGGAGTTTGTCTCGGTATTCGTTTATTCTCTTCTCTAGGGCATTATCTGCTTATAACGGGTCACGAGTAACAAGTAACAAGTTGCCGAGCAACCACACATATACACCTATCTAGATATCGATTGGCGGACATCTCCTATCAATTAAACAACAAATAATTAATATATTAATATATACATATAAAATAATATGAAATAATAAATGTCATAAATAGACGTCACTGAATTTTGTGATCAAATGGAAGAATTACTTTTTTATTGCATTATTACCTAATCGGATTCATAAATTGATTATTTTACTCTCACTTTACGTGGCGAGCCTTTATTCTCGCCGTTGGATGAAATGCAAACACAGTTTATCAAATTTTATCTTATCGACACATTTATTAATTATTATATTGGATGTACAGACAGCTTCTCAGTTAATAGAGATATGCACGTGACCGTGCGGCTCCTGGTACGCTCTAGTTGATGACCTCTGGCAGTGACGGCTCTCGTGGCGGTCCTGTGTCCAGAGTGTCGGCAGAGAGGTACTCTTCCCGATGATCTTCGACGAGGGGCCGGCTGGATGCTCAGGGGTCGGCCATTTACTCGACTTGGCATGCCAGTCTGCGGTCTCAAGTCGGTCATGCTGAGGCGGAGTCTGCTAACAACCTAGTCGGCTGTTGGTCTGCTGGTCTGTTGATTATCTGAATGGTGTCGGTTATAAACGCCATTTGATTGACGAGAGGAGAGTCTCCAGAGTCGTCATGGCGAAGTAACGCAGGAGCGTGTTCACGCTGCAACTGCGGGCGGGGGACTGCCAGGAGGAAGTCGGCTGCATTTCCGGGGACGCCGTGGGTGTTGCCAGGGCGCAACATGGCGTTAATCCAAATATGTGGAATAACCACCACAGTACTTTTTTTTATAATTAGAACATTCGATAGACCGTCTCGGTACGGCGTCCACTTCAACGATATCATTTCCGATTTAATAAACATAGAAACGATGTCATTTCGGTCGAGAAAAGCGCGTACTTTGCAGCAGAACAGACAGGTTTGATATTGAAAGAGCACCGGCTGCGTAACGCCACCTTTTCGTCGTTATGAATTATATTTAACGATGGAATTTAGGGGTAAATTTGATCTCGTAAGGAGACAAAATCTCCATAATATGTTTGAAGAAATTAACGTAGAAGGACGATCATATACTGGATTGATCGAGTCGAGTAACTGCAATATATTATGAAGAGTACGTTGAATTCTGAAAAGAAATAATCAAGTGTATACGGTGTAAAAATGACTACGATTGTAATATATGACCGCTCCGATTTAATAAACATATAAATGGATCGACGATTGTCAAGTTATAACGAGAGACTATATAACGTCATCATTATTGACATTTGGATTATTTGAGATCAGTCTGTCCTGAACACGGTAGTACTGTTCCTCGGCTTTCTTTTTGTGTTATATATTTTATTTTGTTTTTACGAATAAAATGAACAAGCTCAAAGCTACTGAAGAACACATACCGCATTGTATGCTACTTTATTACGATCGAGGCTGGAGTGTAACCAAGACAACTAAAACAATTATTAATATTTACATTAAAGTAATAACAGCAAATAAATGCCAGTTTTGGTTCCTGCGATTTAAATCGGGTGATAGAAGCTTAGCAGATGCCCCAAGATCAGGACGGCCCCCAAAATTCGACGATGATCTGCTGACGGCCGTGATAGAAACAGATCCTCGTCTAAGTATTAACGAAATATCCCTAATGTTACTGATTACAACACAGCATGCCCTGTACGATAGTAACAAAGAAGAGCGAATGCTTCTCTTTTTTGTCAAGAAACCAAGTTCGCCCGTATTTGACATTCCTCAAAGGCCTACAAATTTAAAGATCTGAAGGAAGTCGAAAATCATATAAATACATATTTCAACTCCAAACTCTTAAGTTTTTATAGAAAGGGGATTAAAAAGTTGCCTGAAAGTTGGCAAGCAGTCTTATATAACGAATGAGATTATGCTTGACTAATTAACGAACGAAGATGTAGAGAAACTTTCAGGTAAATTTACAATCTGAAGAATTGTAAATAATTAATCCAAATGATATATTTAGTCTAAGTCTGATAATGATATATTTAGTCTTTAGTCTAAGTCTAATATAAGTCTAAGCTGTAAACAAAAATCATACATTTGAAAACCATTACATTATATAAACACCAGATTCTTTTTATACGGTTTTACACAATTTATTTGTAATAAAACGATTCCCAGTAACATGTTTATAAATGTATACACTCTGACATTTGCCAGCTGTCAAAGTATTTGGTCCCAGTCGAATTTTTTACGACCATCATTCTGAAAATAAATTGTTGGCATATTGTAATTATATAAATTAACCAATTATTTTTGCTTTTAAAATAATTATAGCATTATCACCATACACACCAAATCTCGTTTAAAATTGTCCGTGTGGATGGGGTCCATTAGGGACCCCAAGTTTTTGATTTTTCTCGAATTACTCTTTTAAAATAAATCCTACATCTCACAAACATTTTGTATTTATCTAAAAAAGTCTGACGAATAAACATTATAAATAATCCTTGTTTTTTATTGTCCACAATTGAGAAACAAGATAAAAACAACAATATTCGCTGCTGTTGCGACGGCCGGGATGATTTTTCTCGCTCGCATCCGGTACGATGTACCAAGTGCAAGTGAAACGTACTAATGACACGTGCCACGAGAACTCAGTAAATAAATAATCAGAGAGAACTCAATAATAAACAAAAAATCGAAGAATTCATAAATATCTTGGCTTGAAGTACTTGGGTTTTCAGACCCCTTTCGGACGACTCGGTTGTTTCTTATTAGCTTCCATTATATGGGCGCTATATGATGTTTCGAGCTCCCTTCAGACTGGAGAAACTCCAGAAAAAAAATCTAAGATATCTCTACATGAGGAATCTGGATTCTACCCAAGCTTATACCCCAGCGCATGGGTATGGGGTTTTCTCGGGTGTGCAACAAAAAAATAAGGTCTATTTACTTGATAAAGTACTTCAAACATTACAAACGAGCTCGTTCGCACGTAATTCTCTACGACTAAACGAGGACAGGTGTCATATCTTATATAAAAAAAAATATAATAATATGTAATCGTTTCCCGACTCAAAGAAAAATCTCTGCTTAACTTCCGAACCATTTAGATATATTTAATGTAAAATGTCGTCGTTTTGTCTATCTCTTGTATAAGATTATAATCTCATGGGATTGATTGATTGGTAGAGGTATTTTCTAGCATGTAATACTTATTGTATTATTTATGTATGTAATTGTATAGCATTATTAACTATATCTATATCTTTATAGATAACTATAACTATATTTGTTTCGTGACTGGCGACTTAATACTAATCACGCATTTTTTCTAAATAAAATAAAGTAATGTGTCATAAATTTTCGATGAGGTTTAAGTCACGACTATTACCTGGCCATGACAATGTTAAAATCCCAAGGTTTTTTTATTAAATCTTTGACTTGTGAAAACAAGAAAGAGAAATGTAAGATGGTTTTTTCTAAGCAAAATTGAAAATGACATGGTGAAGAATCGTCCTGGAATTGCAGTCGTTTATATGGGATAGGTGTTGTCCTATGAATGGAACAAGGTTCTCATGAACATTATTATTTTATAAACTTCTGCCCTGACGGTTCAATCGGCGAATACTACATCTCAAACTCCATAATAAAAAAAACATTCCCAAAACATTTTCTCTGCTGGATGCTTCACTGTTGGTCCCATGTACCCTTACTTTTGTTTTCCTCGTTAAATACTGAATGCCATCCGAGCTAAATTTGCTTTCATCCGAGAAGATAACTTTCCTCTAGCACTCTTTAGTCGAGGTCCAGTAAATTTTTGCTCATTGGAGTCTTTTCGCGAGTATTTACTTCAGGAGAAGGGGTTTTTCGTCGGTGATCTTGCCATAAAACCAACTTTCATGAGCCTTCTCCGTACCGTTTCGACAATGACTTTGGTTTCTCCTCCGATGAACTCAGTTTTTATATCCACTGCAGTTTTAAATCGGTTGATTTAGCAGAACCTTTTTAAAAAACGTTGGGGGTTGGCGGCGAATATTTCAACTCAGCGTGTATTTCGGGATAGTGTAATGGGGGGTTCACTGTACACCAATCCCTCGATTTACGCGGTACCCATTTTAAGCGGTTTCACTTTTACGCGGTCAGAAAAAACAATATTTTTTTTTAAGAAATCAAACATATTTTGTGGAAGTGCACTCAAATGCATATATTGTAATCAGATTACCTCAATTTCGAACGACCAGACGTCTGTAACCCTCTAATTGCGCGCGTGCAGTACGTTAAAAATTGTTGTAAGTTTTGCATCTCTTTTGCAAAACATAATGCAAAACATAAACTGGAATGAATTTTACTGTTCGTACAATTAAAACAAAATAACTGATAGAAGAAGTGTCACCCGAACTCTTGATCGTTCTAAATATACCTATACTGCTAGAGATGTTATATAATTTAAAACAAATGATTTATTAAATCTATTTCAACAAAATCTCGCATTTTTTTATGCCTCGTTTACGCGGTTTTAGGAACCTATCCCTACTTCTTTATATGAGCCTCGAAGTCTCGATTTACGGGGATTTTTATTTTCTAGAACCTATCTATCATTTTTATATGAACTTGAAGTCTCGATTTAACGCGTTTGTTTCTTGGAACGTATCTACCGCGTAAATCGAGGGATTGGTGTATTATGCTAATTTATTTTACGGTTAAAATGTAAATTTGTTTATAAACAAATGAGGCAAATTTACCCCATTGGGCTGCGCACGTTTTTTTGTGACGTATGGCGCAAATGTTTTTTACCGGTGGCAACACTTGCAGTTGCTTGTGTCACCGTCGGCCGGGCCGGGCTGGCCTTGTCTCGGTGAGTCTCGCCATGGTCTGGCAGTCTTCCCTAGGACGCAGTTCGTCGCCAGCTTAGCGGCCGAGATGGCAATTGGGTTCTGACAGCCGTCGACTCCGTCTTCATGAGCGTCTCGCTGATCCGTCACATTGCCAACATGATCAACGAACCGGACGACGCAGCCTCAGACAACTCACTATATATCAAAAAAATACTCGCAGCGATATTTTACGGATTCGCCTCGTTCATGATAACGGTAGTCAACAAAACCGTCCTCACCATTTACCACTTTCCGTCGTATCAATTCCTCGGACTGGGCCAGATCCTCACGACGATACTGGTGTTGGCCCTCAGCCGCCAGTTTGGCGCCGTGCAGTTTCCGCCGCTCGAGAGGGACACCTTCCGAAGAATATGGCCGTTGCCGATCATATACTTGGGCAACATGGTGACGGGACTCGGCGGCACCAAGGAGCTCAGCCTGCCGATGTTCACGGCGCTCCGTCGCTTCAGCATCCTGATGACGATGATCGCCGAGCGGATCGTCCTCGGCGTCAGGGCCGGCCTCTCGGTCAAAATCAGCGTGTTCGCGATGGTCGGGGGGGCGCTGCTCGCCGCCGCCGACGACATGACGTTCACAATGACCGGCTACGTCCTCGTGCTCGTCAACGACGCGTTCACCGCCTCGAACGGAGTTCTCATCAAAAAGAAATTAGATTCCAAAGATTTAGGAAAATATGGACTCATGTATTACAATTCGCTGTTTATGTTTGTGCCCGCCGTCGTGATTGCGTGGTGTACCGGCGATCTCGATAAGTCGTACGTATACGAGAACTGGCACGACCCCCTGTTCCTTGCGCAATTTTTAATGTCGTGCTTCATGGGCTTCGTGTTGTCGTACAGCGTCATGCTGTGCACGCTATTCAACGGGGCGCTCACCACCACCATCATCGGATGCCTGAAAAACATAACCGTCACGTATTTAGGGATGGCCATCGGCGGTGATTATGTGTTTTCATGGATTAACTTTATCGGCTTGAATATCAGTGTGTTGGGTAGCATATTCTATACGTACGTCACGTTTCGGAGAAAACCGTACGCTCCGCTCAAAGAGACGCCCGATACTAAAGTCGACGTCGTATAGCGACGGATGAAAAAATAGAGAATATTTGGCTTATTGTTTCAGTGATCAACTGATAAATGCTTCTAGTGTGTCATATCTTGTTAAGAATAATACCAATTTCGATCGTAGAGCTCATCTCGGCTGATCAAACTGATTATTAATTTATTATTTTATTATGTTTTTTTGCAAAATGTACATATATATAATATAACCGCCATTAAATTCGTATATATATATATATTAGGTATACCGGAAAGAAATTCATTTTTTTTTTGCGTCTTATTTGAGATCAGTCTGTCCTGAACACGGTGGAGTGAACATTTTTAGTTTTTTTTATCTATAGTACTGTTCCTAGGCTTTCTTTCGTGTGTCATATATTTTATTTTATTTTTACGAATAAATTGAACGAGCCCGAAGCCAATGCTTTTGATTTTGATAGAAAAAAAAAACAATGAATTTCTTTCCGGTGCCCCTGATATATTAAATGACGGCGGGGAAATGCAGCGATATCAAACGCAGCGTGCATTATGATATGTATTTGCGATTTGCGAGAGTCCTGCATTATTTCTTCACAGGTGTGTTCGATCGTACTGATTGAATTCCGACACGGTGTAAATAAATAAATATAAAAATATATACAGCAGTTTAAGATCGTTATGAGCTCTTAGATTAACGAAGAAACTTGACTCATGTTCATATTCTTCCTATTTTCAAAGTTTATTGTTCCTATCGTAAATGTAATAAGTATTAACAATTTTTGTAACCAGCCTACAATCTCTATTTTATTAATAAAAAAAAAAAAATACCTCGATATAAGTAAATTTAAATGTGATATATACTGTTTGACCCGTTTCTCTGTAAAAAAAAACATTAAAAAAGAACTCTCTAAACGGGTCGCTCCGTATATACTTGATAGCTTTTAATGAAATCTAAATAAATGACTGTATTAAAACATTTTAAATCTCATTAATATAACTTGTACATAAACTATAATTCAAATAAAATAAATATTCAGTGTTTTATTCATTTTGATTTTATTATTTTATGAAAATTATCGTTGAACGTTTCGCCATACGAATATTACGAAACCAGTACAAAGAACTTGTAATTTATTCAGTATTGTACCAGATAAGATAAAAGGTTTAATACTGGTTTTTTTTTTTTTTATTTAAAATATGTTATTAAACTGTGTTTGTATTATCTATACACACGAATATGTGTTTATTGCCGTTCTCTAATCACGCCAGTGATAATATATACGTACATTACCGCAAACTGAAACAATTGTCAATTAAATTATTCGGATAGCGAATATTTTGATACTGAAACTTGTAGTAATTATTTATTTTAATACATAGTAATGATAAGAGAATTGTTGCAAAAAAAAAAAATGAGGGACCAGCGTCTCCGACGCCGTAACGCGTCGATAAAGCGCCCTGATATTGTAATTTTTTTTCATTAAATGGCATTTACATCGTTGTATTTATATATATGCATTAGTTAAAATAATATGTATCCGTTATTAAGGCCAGTATGAATTTTTATTTTATTGTATTATTGTGCCATATGGCGTAATTGATAAATGAATATGTATTTTTGAATAAAAATATCGCTGTTTGTATATTTTATTTGTTATCCGACGAGAAACTCTCCGATGTCGATCGATCGTCGATGTATTCAAATTTTGAATCGATCGAGTCGAGATTCTCGTCGGAGTATAAATATCTGATATTGTTATATTTTGTTGATGCAGCTTCGTAATATGAGCCGAGTATGACGTATAGCGACGCGGCGAGAGAGCTCTCGCCGCATCGCTATATCCCAAATTAAATATGTATACAAAAAAATATTAACGCACATATTCGGCATTATACATATTGTTTCTGTCGTTAATCTTTTTTTTATATTTGAAAAAAAACGTGTACATCATTCCTTATCTGTAAATACATCAGCATCATAAAAAAATGCATATTGATTATATTTTTTTTGCATCCTTGAACGTACATATTTTTATTAATATTCTTATATATAAAAATATTTTATTAACGTGTTTTTGTCGATATTACATTTTTATCCTCGGCAATAAATTATTGTCACGATGTCAGTGCACTATAAATAAATATTAATCTAATCTCAAAACTAAATAAATAGAGTAATAAACTATGTTTATCAATTTGCGCATAGATTAAATTTGGCAGCAGGATTTTACCAAAGATGTATTGATTTTATCTAATTAATTGTCAGTGTTTCCAGTGGCCGGAGATTAAACGCTCACGATATAACTGATTATAAATATTAATGATTTAAATTGTTATAACACCTGTTCCTATATACGTATTATGCAATTAATATAAAAAAATATTCGTAATAACGCTCGAATAGTGTTTTAACGACGAAAATTTAACGCCATATTTATTGCAATCACATAAAGCTGAAACAATAACGAACAGCTGAAAAACGATTCCAATTTCGTGCGTGCTTTCATAATTTTTATTTTATCGACTCGACGTTGTGATAAAAAAATAAATCAAAAATTTTATTTGTGTAAAAGCGTCCGTCACTATCAGAGCAATAAAACCATACTAGAACAATAATCATAAACAAATCAGATCGAGCGTGTCGGAAATGCGGCATTTCGTCGAACATTCCAGAACTAGAGTCGAGCATTTATTTTTTTATACAAATTTTTTATCACATTCGTATCGTTTTCATACATTTTTTTTATTCATTTATAATTGTCGGTGTTCCCGCATTCAACGTCGACCTTGGTTTTTCTTTCCTCCGGGTGTAGAAACGTGCTTGATACGAGAAATTAAACCGGGCTCGAGTAGATCCATCTCTCTTAATAGCATTTCTTTATCATTTAATCAATTAAATGATTTATATAGATTTTTATAACGATCTATCAACTATTAATGTAATTTTTTCGATGCGCCATCTTTAAAATAGTCTCCTTTAGTAAGGACGTAACGGCTACCTCCTCGTGGCTTTTAGACAAAAAAAAACAGTTTCTTTATCCCTCTGACGACAATGGGAGAGACGTGTCCGTCGGATACGAAGGATATTTACTTAGTTACGGTGACATATTGGATGTCAGGAAATGCCAACGATGGTTTAAAAAATTTAAATCTGGTGATTTGTGTTTGGAAAACGAGCCTCGAAGTGGACGACCTGTCCAGGCGGATAAAGCAGCCGTGAATTCTTCAATGGAAAAGATGACCCGATGCCAACCATTAAAAAATTATCAAAAAAGGTCGGTACATCCCGGTCCAGTACTCGGAGGATCATAAAAAAGTTGGGAAAGATTCAAAAAGAAGGTGTTTGGGTTCCACATGCAATCACGCGCGACCTCATGTTGCGAAATTGACGTGTGAAAAAATTCAGGATCTTGGATGGGTCACCCTGTTGCATCCTTCATGCTCGCCGGATCTCGCACCATCTGATTTTTACTTATTTCGTTCTATGGAACATTTTCTGAGATCCATTCAATTCCTTAGAGAATTGAATACGGTACAGACTATTTTCAGTCAAAACCCGCAGAGTTTTACAAGAAGGGCATGGATGATTTGAAGAAAGGTGGCAGAAGGTTATAATTATTTTGTATAAGAAAAGTTAAATAAAGTATAAGAAAAATTGTTTTGAATTCTATTGAAAAAAAAACGACATTACTTATGGGTAGCCCCAATAAAAGTAAAACACCCCTTGATTTTGAAGCATAAAATGCATTACGAGTTCTACTGCATCAAATTTTTTACGGTTTATTTTTGCAGCGATCTGAATAAATGATAATCAGAAAGAGCAAGCAATGTGGTGAATGCTTGATAACGCCCCAATTCAATTCATTAAGTTCAAGGTCATCGTCTCTACATGTTGTCGCACCGTGTCCCGATGAAACACTACCCCTTTTCTATTTCTGTGTCTATATTTTACAAGGGCGATCTTTAATTTTGTTAATTATTGTCAATATCGTTCCGATATATTAAATACCCTTGCAATCCCACCAAATACCAAAGATTACTTTTTTTATTCGATGTCGCTAATGGGACTTGTCGAGATATAACATGGTATCATAAATTGCCAGTTGATAATTGATGAGAATACTCTTGATTGATTGCATCTCATCATCGCTGATGTTTTGACGTGAATCGGTTTCATTTATGACATGTCTATTGAACTTTGGGGGCATTGCCGTCGCGGTATTGCCGTTACGGAATTCATTCAGTACACAATGACGTAAATTGGCTGACGGCTAGACCAAAGCTGAATAGAAAGTAGAGAGGAATCGTCCGTTATATAAATGGCCACTTTTAAAACGGATGTTAATAATCAGTACCGTGAAAAAAACGTTTTTTCTTTAAGATTGTATATACTAAACAAGATTTGAAGACTAATAAATGATTAAAAAATCTGAAAAATATATATCGTAGGGTCTATTGATTGTAATTTGCTTGTCGCGCTAATGTGCTGCCATCTATTGGCGGCGGATATATTATAATCTTGTAGCAACGTTGCTTAACCCTTTGCTTTTTTTTTCTTGCGGGTACAAAAAAGCTTGTTCGAAGATCAACGTAAATGCTTTTAAAATCGGAACCAACTATGCTTTCATTTATTTACGTGATTTTATTTCCACCGCATAAAATAGGATACGGTGTACATAAATATATAGGTTTTTTCATCGAAAAGTATTTATTGAATTTTTAAAACGGTTACACAACACTGACACGGATTAAATCGATAAGAGCATTACCGCATTATCTTAATTATGTGAGTCGTTCAGAATAATTGATTCGTATCGTGCACAATTCCGTTAACATTCCGACGTTATGATTGATCGTCGAGAAAATTACTATGCGATTTGTCACTGTCGACATTAAAATAATTGAACACAACCCGACGACGTTTCATCCGACCGATTTTAATTTTTGCATTTGACGGTGTGCTGTCGTATTTTTGAATACGTAATTGTAATTATAAATACATGTGTTTTGAGAGTTTATTTTTTTGTACGCTCGAAAGTAACGTAAGTAGTCGACTTTACTACATATGTCACTGTTTAAACACGTGTAGATTCAATATTGTTATCAGCGGTAATATAATGAGGCGATATGTCATTTGCATCGACTAATGCTATTGCAATATTTTTTTTAAGATCGTATTAATCTGTCTCTCTGCGATGGCATATGCACATATTTATTTCATGTTTAATGCGAGTCTCTTAATATGTGATTGTTTATTAACACAATTGTTGTTGTAATTTTTTGCGGTTGAATAAACTGTGTGCAGTGTTCGTTAACGTCTGATATTCAAATCGCAACGTATATTTTATAATTGACGTTGGAATCTAAAGCATTATTCGTATTGTACTCGTTTAATTTGATATCAAGCACAACGAATGTTACACGCTCACTGCGTAGATGTACGTGCCATTAATGAATAATTCGTAATTACGTTACAAATGTTTTTTTTTTTTATTATTTTCGTTCTGTTTAAATATTTATATTTGCCATTTGTTTGACATTCGTATCTCTTCGTATGATCGTTAGTTCATATTTTTTTTTTATTGTATGTATAATAAATTTTTACTGACATGTGTCTTTCTATTTTATCGTTATTTTTTTTCACTACAATCTGTGTCCTATTTCCCTGAAAATATTACGCACAATTTTTTTTATTGATATATCATTGTCGTGATGCCGGAGAGATGTCATAAATTATGCACTTATTCCGTCAACAAACGGTTTATGAAACGTCAATTTTGAGATTAGCGTCGTTTCAAGCATTTATCTCTTCGTAGAAACTTTCGGGGGTACAAACTCCGAGCATAATTAAATCTGACTACATGTTTTATTTGATATGATTCATTCGGACTTATCACTTAATGCATGTTCATATCACGTCGGGGTCACCACTTTGGGGGGTACAAGCTCCGAGGATATATTAATCTGACTCCAATTTTGACAAAATATAAAATATATCAATCACGTCAGTTTCGTTGCAGTGAAATGTGGACGCGATATGATGCCTGCAGCTTAGATATCGCCGATTCCCCAATCGGAGCGTAGAAGATCTGTTGACTGTCCGATACGGTGAAGGGTGTCTCACCGGCTTCACTGTGGGCGACTTACGGCGAAGAAGGTCTTCAAAGGTGTAAAGTTCACTGAGCAAGAGGGTTGCCTTAGCAGGTGCAGAAGGTCAGCTAGTTGTTCGTATCGGAGAGAGCGTGTTCTTCTCGATGAGCCTAAATAGCTCCGTCGGGATCTTGTGATCTACACTCGGGTTTAGTAATAAACCCGGACTCTGACATTCAGGTCTCGGGAAGCCTTAATTATACTCCCAAAACGGATGCTTGATAACACCCCAATTCAATTCATTAAGTTCAAGGTCATCGTCTCCACATGTAGCGTCATGTCTCGATGAAACGCTACCCCTTTTCTGTTTCTGGTCTATATTTTACAAGGGCGATGTTTAATTTTGTTAATTATTGTCAATATCGTTCCGTTGTAATTTTTTGATTGCGTTTTAAGAGTTCGTTATATGAAATACCCTTGCAATCCCACCAAACACCAAAGATTACTTTTCTTATTCAATGTCGCTAATTAGACTTGTCGAGATACATATCTCTTTACCAATCACAGATCGATGCTGTCGTGCTTTTGTCTCGCACTCAAAGCAACACATCTTGAAACATGGTACCATAAATTGCCAGTTAGCTCCCCTTCCACGTCAGCCATTTCATAAAGCCATCATCATCATAGCCGCAACAGCCCTATTGTAGAGCCGTGGCCTTATCCAACACCCTTCTCCATTTATTTGGTCTGTCGCTACGTTGCTTCATCTTCCGGTAAGTATCAATGATGCTGTGTCCCTCTGTATACAGTCCAATCACCTCAGCCTTGATCTTCCTTTTCTCCGGGGACAGGAAAGCTTACTTTTGTATCCAAGATGAAGCTGTGTCAGACCGGTCCGACACAGTTCCATCCCTTGCCATACAGGAAGGATTGTTAACAATACGACTTTCTGGCGGCTGACTCCCGCATCCTTACCATGTGACCGGCCCACCGGAGTCTGGCCACTCTGACGACAGCTGTGAGTGGTATATCCTTGCATAGTAGGTACAGCTTCTCATTGCTTCGAATATGCTACTCTTCATCGTCAAATACGGCTCCAAGTTTCCGTCTCAGAATCCTCTACAGGATGTCCAATTGTCGCTCATCTTGTTTTGTCAAATCCGTATGTTAGGACGTGCCTGAAGAAGGACATGTAGAGCTTGACTTAATAATGAAACCAATTTGGAAGTACAAAGAACCATGCTGGCAAACCGGTGCTACTTTGGACTTCAAAAAAATCTACGGCCGAAATTCCTCTTAAAGAAGACTAATTTGTAATAAGTGAATTCCTGGACGGCCTCGAAAGTGTACTCATCGACTCTTATAGGTTCAATGATTCGTCCTTGGCATATGGGTATTGAATGGCATCCTGAATTTAAGAGGGAGAAGGTCTTGAAAAATTATAATTCAAAAAATATTGCTGATGCTCTACAATTGGCCGGCAACTCGGAAATAAGATTCTTAATTTTCCTCGAGTCAATTCTGCACCCTTATGTCTGAGGATGGTGACCATTCTTGTTTCGAATCTTCTAGATTTTGGCTCACCAGGATCCTCTGCTTCAGGCCTTCACTTTGTCGCTCCAACGGATGGGCGCCCTGCTCTAGCGTCCTTGTACGTTTCTAAGCGCTACGGGCTATCGTTTCTTCTAGCGAGATGTCCAAAGTATCGAAGAATCCTTGTGAGACATGTAGTAGAAAGTCAGTCATCTTCATCATTCCTCATTACTTTCAGGACAGATACGTTTGTGCGTTTAGTGGTCTATGGTATTCTAAGCAGTTGAACCCAGCTTTCCATACCGAACATGCTGTTACAGAGTTACCGTTAACGATCAAACACCGACTAGTTGTCTTTACCACCTGCATACTATAAATAATTCTCACAGTTGTGTAAATCATTATACGGATTTTATATTTGAACTATTTGTTTAAATAGGATGTTCGCTACGAACTAAAAATATAAAGAAATCAATACGCATTGTTCGTAAATACGAATTACAACATTTTTAGCTCATAAACTTCAGCTCCCACTTATTAACCCATAAATTATGACAATTTTTATGACCCCAGATGACAGCTATATTATGATGGTCAGGTTTTAAAAAAGCGTTTACAGTCTTGGATATGACCCCAAAAAAAAATAAGTATAATGATGAGGTTGTTAAGATGTTTATATTTAAATCAGTGATACTGAAGGTCGTGAATAATGATTTATTCTATCACAGAGGGTACTTTTAAATCATTTCTGATTACTTCGTTAGGCACAAACCAATGTGCATCCGTGATTATGAGTATCGTCTTGATTGGAAGAGATCTATTACTCGAGGATTATGACGAGCCCCAGATTTGAATACCATATGTCCAGATCGGACGTAATATGGATTTATAGATAAGCAGTTTGTCATCTAGGGATGATTCTGAGTGTGGTTTGATGAGCCAGTAGTTGATCTGGAAGATTTTTCTTAATTTTCTACAGTAATCCTTCATCCCAGACTCTGTCGAAGATCTGGGTTATATCAAGGAATGCCGCAGAGCAATACCTTTTTCTTCCAGGTCATTGGGTCACCAAATCTGTGAATTTATTCGACAGTTGAGTGGCTCTCGAAACCGATTGGATGCTCTGGAATGATTTTATTTTTTTATTAAAAATGATCTTTATACGAACAATATTGGGATCGAGCTTATTGATCTGTAGGACTCTGCCTTTACAGGATCTTTGCCAATTTGAGAATCATGATGATCTCAGCTACTTTCTACTGATCCGAATAATATCCTAGCATTGAATATGTAGGTTATTAGCTGTATACACTTTAATGGAGCTTGCTTTGACAGTTTTACAGTAATTAAGTCGTAACCTGAAGCCTTTTTTGGATTCAGCTCATATTTAATTATTATTTTCACCTGATTTAATTTGAAATAACTTATTTGGGGGCTCATCTAGTGAGAAATTTTAATATCTCTGCCTCATCTGCAGACTTCGAGGATACATCTTGTGATTTTAATACCGTTTACAGATGTTCCGCAAAGACCCTGGCTTTTTCTTTATCGTTTCTTGCCCAAGCTCCATTATAATCTCTAACTACTGTTTTATATTGCTGCTGTTTTTTTTAGTGACCTTTCAAAGTGAGTAGTCCGTTGATTCGGAAGCGGTCAAGTTTTTTAAGAAATTTCCGTACGGAAGATTTTTTGGTTCATTTGAGGCTTTATTTATGTCGGCTTTTAATTTAAAATAAAATATCATTATTTCTTTATACATAAATAATAAATAAATCTAACAATGATAATACCGGATAACAATATGAATATGAAACGTACTCACAATTTTTTTACGTTTCTTGTATATTTATTATTCTTCGGTATAAAAAGTGAATCATAATAAAAACGCTTTTGAAGTCGTAATCAATTTACATTTTATTAATACTATAGATTATCATTGTTTTATATTGTGAAAAAGATTACTCATCCGTGCTCTTCGATAGTCTGATGTTTAGTCGACTTCATAAGTTCGTAAAGCTGCGCTTCTGCTCGTCACGCATATCGTTCAACAATTTAGGATCTAAATCGTTACCTAATTTGACACGATCCTTGTATTTATCCGGCGTATCGACGCCGAGCTGTCCGCTTAATTGAAAAGCATAATCCTGAAAATATATATTGACAGAATAAATTGGTGAATATATTTTTGGTTACTCCCCCGTTAGCTGGAGCTATTTAAGATCATTTCGGAAATGCCTACATATTAATTTTAGATAAAATTACAATTTTCTTGTCTCCGGAATCTATAATTATGAATATATTGCCTCAAGATTTAATAATAAAAATAAAATCAGACTGCTCCGGATAATAGGGAAGTGCCCATTTTTAAATATTTTAAATTGATTATCTTACTATCCACTCGTTCATAAATATGTTGGCCTCTGCATCATTGCATTTCTTGTGCAATTTAAATTCAGATTTGACGTAGAGATCGCCAAGATCCTTTATCTCCTTCGGCAATGCCGTGTGGAGTCTCAGAATTGTTTTGTACAATGTTCTGACTTGATGTAGTCTCCCCATTCGTTATGGAGTGAAGGTCTATAATATCACATGAAATATTGAGGTTATGTAATCGATGAAGTCAAGGTATGACACAATTATTTGACAGCCAGTTTGGCCAACTTACAAAGCTCTCTAAATCATTGCATTTGCTTTAGTCTGAAATTTAACACAACTCAAATCAATATTATTTTAAAATTGCCGAAAAGCTAATCGCCGATTATGAAGTACAAAATAAAAATTTCCGTAAAGAAATTCATCGAAAATTGAAAAAATATTGCCTTGAAAGAGGATACATTGAAAGGAATAAATTATTGTTGATGAATAAATAAAGATTTTATATGAAAAGCGAATATTTCGCGTACGTTTTTTTTTTATCAAATATCGTGCGTTAGCGTATGCACAAATTAGAATAGAAGAAACATATGTTTTATGCATATATACATGTAAAAGAGGATAGCACTATTTTATTAACTAATCAGAAAATTAAATAAAGGGGGGCGGCTCGTCCTTAGTTACATACGTCCTTAGAAATATGCAAACAGAACAGTATTCGTATATATTTGGACATTTGACGCGAACGAGTGTTGTAGTTTGGCTAGGTAGTGGAAGTAAAAAGAAAAGTTCTTTATTGCCTGATACAGAAGGTCGCTTTTTGTTTGCTGAGTAAAGCAATATTTGGGGCAGAAATGTATAAGATTTGAAAAATAAAAGACACCGTCAATGTCTTTCGATTATATTTTGCATTTCCCTTTTCTGAAATTTGAATATCATCAACAACTGATTGACGAAAATTAGAAAAAATATCCATAATTCTCGTGCAATCGTGTTTCACACACTTTGGCAACAAGAGTTCAAACATATAAATATTAATAAGAACGATTTCCATTTGATTTTGTGAAAAATACATATTTATTTTGTTAATGTTAGTACGATTCGACTTTACTGTACTAAAAATATGTACAGTTCATTTTTATTTTGAAAAATAAGGGGGGGGGCACTTCAACCCTATCATGCCCTACCTGTTTTTAAAGTCACGAGCCTCCCCTGTAAATAACTATATGTTCTAGAAATTATTCTCTTCTCCTTTGCATGGCATAATTAATAATGTTATCACAATATATCATTGTTAAAAAAAAATACGTTAATAATTAGGTATATGCTATCTAATATGATTATATATTTATATACATATAAAATATATTTTTTTCATCTGCCGTATTATTCACCACTGGTCACACAGTGATACGAATACCGATGACAGGTATCGAATTTCCGCCCCCATCGATTATTTTTGACATGTGCGAGACGGAAGCGGTATCGATGCCGTCTCGATATTGCCAGTCCGCAGTCGTCACACAGCCATAATCATGTTCGTGGTGTGTTGTTGTTTTCGTCTTCGGGAATTTTCATGAAATAGGTAATACCAACATTCACAAGAAATATTTTTCGGGCCTTATGCGATTATTAACATGGCGTTGTCTAGTAATACTGCTATTTTTTTTGTAGTGCCTCACGTCTATAAGTTCAAATGTCAAATTGCGTCACAAATCACAGATGAAATTTTCTTCTGAAAATCTATTGTCCGTCTTACAAAGCGTTTGCACTGATTCAACCAGATTCATATATCAATACACGACGTCAGAGAGTAATTTTGATGGTTATTTGTATATATTTGTTACTTTCATACGAATATATATTTTTTTCTAATTTCTTACATTTTATGTAAATTATCCAAAGGTGACCTTATGATGCAATCAAGGTCAGGCAAAATCAGATACGGAAATTAAGATAAAATAATTTATTTCAGTGTATTCATTATGTATTTATTATATTTTGCATAGTTGTTTTTATATATAGTACGTTAAATGGTCAAATATATAATAAACCCTATTCCGGATGTACTCATTACTATCGCGCTCGATGTAACTAACCTTATTCTATGCAATATATATTTAATGCAAATAACAATATCGTCACTAATTATTTTTATTTATGATTAGGTGCAAAAGTCGAGCGCTACTTTCCAGAATTGGCGTTCATTTAATGTACCTCAAATGACAGTATTATCTAGTATATAAGTAGTACAATAACAAAAACACCAGATCGAAGAAGAAATCGCACATTTTATAAATTGTATTAAACTTATGGGATTTACATTTACATTTCGAAAACGATAAGCTATAATCAGTAATCATCGTTCAAACTATTTTATATGATTTACCAACATGATTTAAATGTAACTGATTATCGAGATGCGCAAATGAACATTTGAATACTTTTGGATTTTTCATAGATTACTTTATGGCATCCCTAATATATAAAAATAGTTTATTTTTAATTATAAAATAAGCTCTGTGTAAAATCATGTGCAATTTAGCCGAGATTGTCTTTGTTGCCGAGTGATATTATGTATCGGGCGAGTTGGGTTAATGGTCTTGATCTTTTAACATCGATTTTTATATTATTATTTTATACATGTTTGTTTTTGCAATTTCATATCAATTTGACATTTGTCCTACGATAAATAATTGCAGCCGCTATGCTATATTTGAATTGATTGTTTAATAATGTAGACATTGTATACTGTTTTTTACGTTACCCGATTAATAAACAATAAAAAAATAATTATTAATTGAACACATTGAGACCAGGTATGTAACGCTATCAGAAATATGTCTTTATTTTCGGTTTATTTCCAGATAATTTAGATACGGTCAATCGGGGGTTATCAATAGGTTCTATTTCTCAAAATTCTAATTATTATCGAGTTTCATTTTTCGATTTGATTTTTCCGATAGTTCGGACTATAAAAAAAGAAATAAGAAGAGCAGCAGGGATTCATGGTGAGTGGAAAAGTGGTGATTACAATATGAAAGACGAGCAAAACGAACGAACCTATGCTTCAGCACTTTCCGGAAGACCGTTCTTGTCAAAATTGATCTCGAATAAAGGTGACTTGCAAGTCACCTTTATTGTTTTACATTCCCCCATTCCTTTATATATCAGGTTTTTCAGTTCAGCCAGCCAGTTAAAAATCTATTTGACATGAAGTTATTATATATGTGTCTGAAATTTACGTTTTCCCGCTATTTCGGGAAAAAGCGGGAAACTATTCAAAAACGTAAAAACGGATTTTTACTGTATTTGTAATATTGTATAACGTAAACGTAAATCTCATATTAACCGGATTCAATGTGTTACAATTAGTCCATTTATATGTTTACGACTATCTGATCGCAGCGTAAATAAATAATATACGAAATGTAATAGCAAATCTGTTGTGATGTGTTCTAATTATTATTAATTGAAACATTTTAGCTTGTCATCGGTTTATATTAATGACCTTGTATCGAGTTACATATGAATCATATAATCATTTTTATGGATCTTGTGAAGCGATTAGAATTCATATCGACCGCAAAATGTATTTATATGTACAGGATGTCCCAAAAAAGGGTATACACTGTGCCATTTACTTGAATTTACTGTCTATAAGAGTTATAATCGTTCAAATCGTTTTACATTTTTTTGGGATACTCTATATTTTATAATTTGTGTATATATGATTTTGTTATAATTTTAAATTAAATGTTTTACGAGATATGCGATCTCGTAAAACATTTGTTGATTGATAATTGTATTTATAGGTTTAAATGTATTATTCATTTTAATGTTGTTCTTCGTGTTAGACATCATTTGAATCAATAATATTTTTGATGCTGTTTTTACTTGTATAATTTAAAAGGTTTTCTTCGTTTTACGTTTCGCATAAATTATTTTGTCGAGAGTGACTGATGATTTTTCGACTTGAATGGGAAATCATACGTTTCTACTACCACAAATTTCAGATATTTTTATCATTTTCTCACCTGCGAATGTGCTTATGATTCATATCCAGTTACTCGGGGATGGATATAGCTTCTCAAGATCGTCTACAGGACTCAAAATATCTGATCGATGACTTACAATTAATTTGCACTAGTCACATAGACGTCCATTATTCACGGTGGTGGTTTTAAATTAATTTATGATTTATCGTACGCCAAGCTTAAATCCATTATTGATATGCGTTCTAAAATTGCATTTTATTTTGTTCTAGCCGGACTAAAATTATATACTTTAGTGTTGTAATTATTTTTTTTCTAAATGGGGCGTTCGGATAGTACGATGATATTAAGAAACAAAACATCCAGGGCGACTAGTCGACTGCAACAAGATTATCTGCGGCTAAAGGCGGACCCCGCGCCGTATATCATCGCCGAGCCACTGCCCGCCAATCTGCTCGAATGGTAATAACCGTGATTTATTCTACGTATATATGAAATTGATTTGTATTCATTTTATCGTAGGCATTTCGTTCTGCGTGGGCCCGAGCATAGTCCGTTCGAAGGTGGATTTTATCACGGCAAATTAATGTTTCCGAGAGATTTTCCATTTAGACCACCATCGATTTATATGCTGACGCCGAACGGACGTTTCAAAACAAATACACGGCTGTGTCTTAGTATATCGGACTTTCATCCGGACACTTGGAATCCCGCCTGGTCTGTTTCGACGATTTTAACAGGACTCTTGAGCTTCATGGTGAGATTAAAGATATAATTGTATCATCAATTCCCACTAGTTATCCCCCCTGGATCATATTAACCCATCTGTCGTGGCGGCTCGAAAATAACCGTGTCGTCCGTAGGGGGTCTCTCGGGGACCCCAAGCATTTCAAGTCAAGATATTGATGAATTGCTAGATCTATGAAATTAAATGAATGCCATTAAAAATCATGTGACACAGAGCACTGACGAACATGGACGTTAGCACTCTCTCCCGAACATCACATTGCGGACGGCATATACATGCCAATACTATTCTAAGGGTTAATATTTTTTAAAACGCAAAATGATTTAAAAAGAAGAAATATGTGTGGCAGCTTACTAAACTAAAACAAAAAAAAAGAAACTCATATGCCTCACTTCAAATTTCTTACAAGTTTTTTTAAGTAAAATACACCCTTTTGCAAATCAAATACACCTTTTTATAAATCAAATTGACCCATTTTCTATTGAAATATTTATTGAAAAGGGGTCAATTTGATTTTCATAAGGGTTTATTTGACGTAAAAAACCTATACCTGGCGGTCTAATTTATGTATTTATTTTGAATCTCTGGCTTAGTATTTTATTCCCCGACGGCTATTTTGCATAAAAAATCTGTTTCCATTAGTAATTTTTTTTCATTATGTTCTGCGATATTAAAACCGATGCCGTAATGATTTATAATTTTCTTACAGTTGGAGAAAACCCCGACGATGGGCTCCTTGGTGTCCTCGGATCTTGTCAAACGCCAGCTCGCCATGAAGTCACTCGACGAAAATCTCAAACATAGAACATTCTGCGAATTATTTCCCGAGACTGTGACAGAAATGAGAGAAGCGCTGAGAATACGCGAAGAAGAGTACAAGACTCAAATTTTAGATCAGCCGGCTGCGATCGACGATCAAATCATCGCTCGCACCACCTTGCAGAATCAAGAACAATCCACACTTCATTATATTATTACAAATGTTTGTATAGTCATCAGTTTAGTGATATTCGGCTATATGATTAAATACGTATTGAAAAATTTAGCCGTAGAGTAGATTTGTGTTAATCGAGACGATTTTTATTTAATATTCCACAGAAGCAATCCAATATATTCTAAATATGAATAATATATATTATTAAAATAAATAGGATTAGATCATAGAACGGTGATTAATTTTAATCGGCAAATATTATTTATTCAATAGTGCTATTGTTATTTATTATATGTTTCAATATTGTAATGCATTAAAAAGTATTAATGTTTGGCCAAATTCACCTAATATATATATATATATAAAATGTTAAGCGTTGAATATTTTTAATATTTTTTTTAATGCATATATTTTATTTTTTAGCTGATACCGTTCGTTATATTTAATAATTGTGATATTGATTGTTCAAAATGATTAGTCGATAAGTAAAGAAATACGTTTCGGTCGGTAGCAAATTATAATAAAACTGAAATGTATTTTAATATTTGTCTATTTCAACTGTGGCGTGTTTAGATGCGATGTTAAAGAAAAAAAAGATTACGTCGATAATCTAATCGTAGCAAAGGATTCGGTCATATTTTACGGATTCCCGCGTTAATCTGGAATGAGTATATATTTAAAAATATCAAAATAAGTGCCTGATGTATAATAAAATTATAATGCCTTGTCCTCGTGGAATAATAATACATAGTTAAATAAAATGATTTTATGTCTCGGGGTGTAAAAACATATATATTTATTGCTGCTTAGCTATTGCTAATCTAAATATGAAATGCAAACATAGTTTTGCACAGTGATTTAAATTTTTATTTAGAGAAATATATATTATATAGATCGTGCATTTAAAATGCAAATAGCCTAAATACATTGCAAAATTAATCTAGCTTATTATATTTGCATAGTACAGTTAAACCCCCACTAACACTAAAATCGGGACCGTGTTATTTGGAGTCGTGTAATTGGGGGGAGTGCAGCCGTCCGGCTGTGTGCGTATAGCCTGGCACGTGTTGAATATACAGACGCTAGCCAACGTTTGACTGTATGTGAATGCGACCGCGCAATTGGGGGATTTGCGGCGAATATTTCAACTCGGCGCGTAATTCAGGGTAATGTAATTGGGGGTTCGACTGGATATTAAATAAATTAATTCGCCAATGGTGCTTTGATACGGCGATATTAATAATTTAATTATTTTTTCTACAGTAATTACACTTGGATTGTTTTAAATATATATTTTAACGTAATGCCATTCGATAAATGTTTGTTTTTATGGCAAATTTGACATTTTAAAGTATTATAATTCGTATATACGAAATTATTTTTGCATTTAATGTGTATTAATGTTTTCTCTTCAAGTAATACTTAATATTATGTTAAGTTATCGAAGCACAATTTGTTTAGATTTAATATTTTAACGAGTCGTGGTTATTTAATTGCACATTCCAATTTTTGGCAATTTTTATACAATATATAAATAAATACGTTATTTTCTGGAAAAAAACGCTATCGCCAAAATTTAGGAATATACGTCAAAATATTATTTATTTAAAATTCACCATTGACTGTGATAAAATGAGTATATAATTATTAATATATTTGACAGTTGATATGATTGTTTCTAGATAAATTCATATAATATAATTATTTTAGATAGTTATAATATAAGTCTATGTTTTTCTCTCTATCGAAAATATTTCCTATTATTTATGACTTCTACTTGGAAATATTTTCGATAATAATTTTTTGTAAATACCGTAAACAAGGGGAAATTTTCATATTGAAAATTATGTTGATAATGTAATAATTTCCACCGTTTCGTCGAAACTATTCAATTTGTACCAGAGTCGTATATTTATTTTGATACAACGCACATTTAATACTTTTATAAAAATCGTAAATCGTCAAACGATGTAATTCTGCAGTTATGAAAAATACAATGGTTTCACTAAGAATTGTTGCAAATATTTTTTTAAAATGTTTTATGTAAAAAAAATATATATAATAATCAATATAATTGTAATAAAAAAAATTAATGTGATGTAAATTAAATACTTAAAACTGAATTTTGTGTTTGATTATTAAACGTTAAACTTAAAAATTGTCGTTCCAATGATAACGATTTATCAACCGCGTTCAACAGATTGTTTTTTTTTGCACAAACAACTGCATACGCCAACGTGGCATGCTCAGATATGTACAACATTGCTAGTCAAAAAAGTCATGACCTTTTATTGATATATATGTAAAAGTGTACTTTTGTACCCAGGATGAAGCTGTGTCAGACCGGTCCGACACAGTTCCAT